>OV651814.1:84455569-84560450 GCA_927349885.1 Psylliodes chrysocephalus
GTTGTAAGGCATAGAATCTTTGTAATTACATATAAATTGAAAAAAATCTAATCTACAAAAAAAAATTCAAAGCTTCGGTATCTCTGTTTCTGTACTTAGGCCTCACTAAACCCATTCTGCATCCTCCTAAGATGATAGCTCGTGAGCCAGCCTACAGATTTGATGAAATTCAGAGCTTAGAAAATAATTTTGAAAAATTTGATAGTTCTTAACCCAAGAACAATTTATTTGAGTCAAGAAAAATAGAATAATTCAAAAAAAATTCTGTTTGATTCAATATAATGAAATTTTACAAAATTTCTTTCTTGGTTCAAAATGTTTTCTCCTAAATTAAATTTATTTTTGTATCATATGTATTATATCACTGAGATGAATGAAAATTTATTCAAATGCCTCTTATGAGTTCAAAGTTACAGGGTTAGAAAAAAGGTGACTTGTATCTGTATGGTAAACCATTGAGAGCGATCACTTTAAAAGAAGCATTAATTTCACTGCTTTAAATTTTTCTTCTAAACCTTGTATACTAATTGCGCATAATGCACGTTTTGATTCCTCTTATCTCCTGCGAGCAATTATCAGATTGTCGATGGTTGAAGAATTTCAGAAAATTGCGGGATACTCTTGGTCTTCTAGAAAACGCTTTTCGGATCGTAAAGGTCCTAATTTATTCAAGCTTGAGAGATTAGCTCAAGAAATTTTGCAAGTTCAACCATCTTGAAAATTTCATGAAGCTATATATGATGTAGAAATACTTGAAAATCTCTCAAATATGTACTTGAATAAAGTACAGTTCATCAAATTTCTAGAGGTGTTCGACGCCCAGACAGAGAACGTGCTACGTGTGACTAAGATAGCTATTGTACAGTCTGCTAAACAAGTTATTTTAAATAGTTTTTAATATTTTTAGGTAATTAAATTTTAAAAGTGTGGAATAGTTTAGGGATTAAATTGGTCTGATTGGACTTTCTTAGAACGTTTTTAAAAGCAGCTAAAGATAGTATGTAGAATTGAAAATAATTATTATGCCATAAAAGGTGTTTTGGAATTCCTTCAACCTTTTGAAATTGAGTCAGAAAATATAAATTTTATAGGATAGCGGAAAATACCTATAATTTTTTTGTAGGCCTTTGTAAATCGTGGAAATAGTTTATATTTTATTTCTACCTTATTAAGGAAAATGGTACCTATTATTAATAACGGTTGTTTCTGAAACATTACTAAAATTTTCGAAATTTTGTTTTTCTACAAAATAATAAACTATACTATTTAGAAAAAAATTTATTTCTCTTATAATTTTATAAAAAATAACAGGGGAATATTTACATTTCTTGATCTATTAAACAAAACGATAAATTATCTCGACGAATGACACCATGTTCTAGTACGGAAGCTAGCTTTACATTTTTGTTGGTGGTTTCATGGGTTTCATATCATTTTTTTGTAATTGTAGTTTACACGTATATATACCTCTTAACACTTATTTGCTTTATTAAAAAAGTGTGTTGTTGTGATTTACGTCGAAATAAGTCAAAAACAACTTGAAACCCCATATAAAATCAAAAAGGAGAAACGGAAAAAAATTGAGCCTGTAAATGAACACAACTCAGAAACAAAAATAGCTATCTAATAATAAAAAAATAAAATTTGATTCTTGTGCAGCTTCATCTATATCATTAACTGTTTTTGGTTTTTTAATGGTTTTTCTTGGTGATAAAAATTCCGATATCTCACGGTTATCGATTATTTTTTTCTCTCCAGAAATGCGGACGACAGTGTTTTTAGATACTCCTGTGGCTGCAGCAACACGATCATTTACATTTTTAAATGGTATTGAAGGTGAATTAAAGTTTCCTTCTATTCTCATAAACTCTATAACATTGGCTATTTTTTCGCGAGATTGACTGTTAATCACGCGGCCTCTTAATTTGCTATTAAACTCCATACTTAGGTTCTATTAAACTGTAATGAGCAAAAAACACAAACGAAAATAAAATAAATGTTTTAGCGAAATTTACATCTGACATTTACGTCTGAATGAAATAGTGAAATACTTGATGCGCAGAGTGTACTTTCATTGCGTAAATCCGTCGGGATGCCTGTCAGTAGTGCTTTCTTTGTCTAGCCGTCGAAAGCCTCTAGAAATTTGATGAACTGTTGATTTAATAGAAAACTGCGTACTTTACAAAGCGTCTGTAATGAAAAAAATTATATTGCCAACGTTAAAACTAGGGTTGTTGCGATACTACTGATATGATACTGGTATCGATACTTTTCTTTCGATACTGGGTAATTTAGTACCCGATACTTTGCTTTCGATACTTTACTCATATGGGTACTACTTTTGTTTCGATACTACTACTTTCGTTTCAATAATTTTACTACAAAAAGTATATTTTAGGATCACTTTATGGTATATGTCGGCGTGTACCCTATGACCTGTTTTTTTTGGTTGTTCTGTACTCTTTCCGATATAGGGGTACCACGTATCATCAAAGATTCTCGAGTCATAAAAAAAATTAGTAATTATTTTAATAAAAATATAAATATGACAATTTATAAATTTGTCTTACTTTTAATTAAATTTATTGAACGGTTTCTTTTAAAAAGAATTTAATATGTTTGTTATTAAAAATTTAATGTTTGTAGCTATATTAATAAATAGTTGTTTCAAAAATTTTGTTATTGATTAGAAATAAAAATACTACAGAAAATCATTACTTTTATTTGTATTTTTTTATGACTTCCTCATACTAGTAAGTTAAAATTTTAAACTACTTTATATTCATTTTATTTTGAAGGCATGTTTAAATAAAATTATATTAATTTTTTGCATATTTATTTAATTTTGAAGACATGTTTAAATACAATTAAATTTAAATTGTTAAATCATATCAACCTAAAATATAAACAACGTCCCTTCCCCAGAAGGCCTCGATAAAGTGATAAACTTGACCTGTCCGCGGCAATAAAAAGGCTGGGAAGCACTGATCTAACAGACATTTGAATTAGCGGGCGTTGAGTGTATCGATTACAACGTTGCCAAGTTGTAATCACAATACGCCACTATGCGTCGACTGCTTTAAGAACATTTTTATTTTAAAAATCTATCTCTTTATCAAACCGGTAAAAAAAATTCAGCGTTTTTTTAGAAAATTTTATAACTTCTTGATTTACATTACATTAGTTTTTAAAAAATATGGTAAGAATCGTTTTCGAGATATCTTGAAATAAATGCAATGATTGTGTACATGACAGGGCTTCAAGAGTGTTAATTATGCACATTTTGATTGTTAATATCTCGTTTTACATACGTTCAAAATTTTTTATTTTTTTTTTTAAGTGCATAAAAGACTGTTTCATTAACCTCATATTTCAATTTTATTGAATTCTTAAGAAAGGCCGTTTTACGAGTGAACTACCTTAAATGGTTTTTCACTGCTGTGAATCTTTAAATGCCTTTTTAAATCGCTGTTCCGGATAAACAATTTAGAACATATTTCACAGTTGAATGGTTTTTCGCCAGTATGAAGTCTTAGGTGCCTTTTTAAATTGGATTTCCAGATAAATTATTTCGAACATATTTTACTCTTGAACGGCTCTTCTTTAGTGTGAACTTTTAAGTGGTTTTTTAAATGGTGTTTACGACCAAACAACTTGGAGCATTTTTCACACTTAAACGGTTTGTCTCCTTTGTGAATTCTTAAGTGCCTTTCTAAATCGCTTTTCTGGATAAATTGTTTGGAACATATTTCACACTTAAACTGTTTGTCTCCTTTGTGAATTCTTAAGTGCCTTTTTAAATCGCTTTTCTGGATAAATTGTTTGGAACATATTTCACATTTGCACGGTTTTTCTCCTGTGTGAATTTTTAAGTGCAAATTTAAACTGCATTTCTGTGTAAACTGTTTCAAACATATTTGACATTTGAACGGTTTCTCTTCAATGTGAATTTGTAAATGCCTTATTAGATAGCTTTTCTCGATAAACTGTTTCGAACATAATTCACATTTAAACGGTTTTTCTCCTGTGTGAATGTTTAAGTGCAAATTTAAACTGCTTTTCTGTGTAAACTGTTTCAAACATATTTCACATTTGAACGGTTTCTCTTCAATGTGAATTTTTAAATGCCTTATTAAATAGCTTTTCCTGATAAACTGTTTCGAACATAATTCACATTTGAACGGTTTTTCTTCTGTGTGAATTTTTAAGTGCAAATTTAAACTGCTTCTCTGTGTAAACTGATTCGAACATATTTCACATTTGAATGGTCTTTCTTCGGAGTGACTTTTTAAATGCCTTTTTAAATCAGTTTTCCGGATAAACTGTTTTGGACACTTTTCACAGTTGAACGGTTTCTTTTCAGTATGAATTGGTAAATGCCTTGTTAAATTGCTTTTCTCGATAAACTGTTTCGAACATATTTCACACTGAAACGGTTTTTCTCCTGTGTGAATTTTCAAGTGAGTTTTTAAACTGCCTTTCTGGGTAAACTGTTTCGAACACACTTCACATCTGAACGATTTTTCATTGGAATGGAATATATTATTTGGTGTAGATTGATGTCTGAATATGGTATGTAAACAATTATTACATCGACAATTCTTATATTGTCCCAATTTTTTCTTACAAACTTTTGTTACTTTCTTTACATAATGAACAAAAATAAAATGGTAGAGGAACTGCGACTTGGTAAGAAAAAAATGGCCACAATAGTAACAAGTTTCGTAAAATCTTCCGAACTGGTTTTTTCTAGGAGACCTGAAAACTAAAACGAAAAGTATATTAATTTTAATGTAGCATTATTAAGGCACGGTTAACCTCCAAGTTAACATTGCATTGAAAAATGGACGTGTTTAGTATAAACAAATTTTATACTATTAACTGTTTAAACACAAAAACTGTTTTCATGCAATAAATACTTTAGATAGATAATAAATAATTAATTTATAGTACTTTAAAAAGTTCACTTTTAAGAGGAACATAGTACCCCAGAAGAAATTAATTGTTAGACTCACAAAGTTCGAAAGAGGATAGAATAATAATAATAATAATAATAATAATAATAATAATAATAATAATAATAATAAACATCTTTATTTATATACAGCGTACCTAAAAGGGCGAAGTTCAGCTAAAGCTGTTTTTCAACCTAACCCACAAAAAATACAAATCGAAAAAATAAGTCATAAAAAAAACAAATTATAAGCTAAAAAAAAACAATATTATGTATATATATATGTATATATATGAATTGAACTGAAAATTAAAATTCAAGCAGGTACACGAACCAAAAACCGAATT
Organism: Psylliodes chrysocephalus; assembly: GCA_927349885.1. Lineage (NCBI taxonomy): Eukaryota > Metazoa > Arthropoda > Insecta > Coleoptera > Chrysomelidae > Psylliodes > Psylliodes chrysocephalus. The sequence goes on from OV651814.1 coordinate 84,460,871, forward strand.
GCCAAGTCTGTTTTTATCAATAAGGACGATTAAGGAAGGGAATGAACATAAAGTTTAATTTTCTTTTTAAAGTTGTAAATAGTGTAGTTTTTATATTCTGGGGGAATATTTTACAAGCCGCATATGAAAAACTACGCAAAAATATTGCGGACTGAAATCGTGGTAATATCAGTATTTGTTTGTTTCGTGTACCTCTATTATTTTGATTTTGAAATAATTTAAACCTTCGGAACAGATATGAGGGTTGTTTTTTTGTTAATATTTTATGTTATATTTAGCAAACTTAAAGACCTTTGTTTATTTAATTTCAACCAACCAATTTCTTTAATCTTGTCACTGATATGGTCAAATTTGCGAAGACCTGTTACGAAACGAGTACAGGAATTTTGTAGTCTTTGAAGCCTGATAATATCTGAATTTAGTAAAGCTGGTCCATAAACACAGTCACAATACGATATTTTTGAAAAAATCAGAGCTTCACAAAGTTTTAATTTTAATTTCTTGTTTAAAATATCTTTTTGGGAATAAAGCTGTCTTAATGTGTTATAAGTGGTTTTACAAAGCTGAGATATACGAGGCACGTCCAGAAAGTAAGTTCCGTTTGGTAATAAAATTAAATTGTGTACAGATACAGAAAAATTATTTATTGCACAAAATTCTACAACTCTTAAACTACTTTTCCACATAACTGCCGAAATTTTGCAGGAATTTTTCATAGCGTGGCACAAGTTTTTGTATACCTTCTTCATAGAAGTTTGTCGCCTGTGTCTTCAACCAGTTGGAAACAGTTTCTTTCAGCTCGTCGTCATTTTTGAAGTGTTGACCGCCAAGGAAAGACTTGAGATGTAAGAACAGATGAAAGTCGCTAGGAGCGAGGTCTGGGCTGTACGGAGGATGGCCAAACACGTCCCAGCCAAATCCCTGTAGGATGTTTTTCGTCACATTTGCAGTGTGTGGTCGTGCGTTGTCGTGAAGAAAAACAACACCTTTTGACAGCAATCCTCGGCGCTTATTCTGTATTGCGCGGCGCAATTTCCCAAGTGTCTCGCAATCAGGGGCGGTTTCTCCATTGGTTCATTTGTGCAGTGAACACCCAGTTAAATTTCATAAAAACACATTATTTTAATATTACATAAATAACATAAAAATATAAATTTAATTTTAATATTTTTATTTTCATACGTGTTAATCTATATTTTTTTGGTACATCATTGTCCTCTGGTTGATCGCGTCTCTGTGGCACAGTATACCTAAGTATACTGTGTCTGTGGCGCACTATGATGAGTGAGCCTAACACGAGTGAGACGATATGCCGAAATGCATAAAGCTAAAAAGAGAAGACAACACGCTGACAGATCCTTCAAACTGTCAAAGAATACATTAATTGGCGCACCGCTCACAAACAAGGTTGCCAAACCAGTGTTGCCAGTCTAGTACAATTCACAATTGTACTAGATGTAGTACTTTCTGCGTGCATCAGTGTTCACGTGTAAAATATATATTTATATATTGATATAGTTTGTATTAGTACTTAGATGTAATTATTTATTTTATTTATGTTGAGCGCCTTTATACATATCTACTAATATCAAACTTTATCATTTTTTTTTTTATTAGACTAAAGTGCAATTAGTTAAATGATCATGTTGGAATTTTACCAAGATTATACTCTTTAACTACTTATTTTTTTTTTTATTCAGATATGTACGAGCAAAAGACTTTTCTTCAGAGGTGTCGGTTCCACAATAATACTTATCAAATTTTATATTTTATATTTTTTTTTTATTTAAACCCCAAATCAAAATAAATTTGTTTAAAAATTGAACATGTTTTTATTCAAATAAAACTTTCAAAAATTGCCAAAAAAAAACATTCCTTGGAATAAGAATAAATCAAAAGAAAATGTAAATGAACAACAACTGACGCAAACTCACTATTTCCACTTCTCTACTTGTTGAAATAGTAGTTTGTGCCATAAACGGAGATGTAGTTTGCGTATTGTTGGTTGTCTATCCAAAATACAGTTTACCACAAGACACCGGTTAGATTAGACCTCAATAGCCACTCCCATTTAATTTTAAGTTCCAAAATGACACCACGATCAGACAACAACAAACAATACGGCTCGACTACAGTCAATGCTAATAACTAAATTAAACTATGTACACCTAAAACTACCTTATAACTAATTTAGCAAATGTGTTTTAAAAGTGTTCCTCAAATGCCTATTAAAATGAAAGTTTATGGTTTTGTTTGTGAACCAGTTCAGTTCAATGTTAGGTCCGTATTTCGAATAGTGACAAACTCTTGCAGGAATATGTTTAACTGTCTTTATTAATGTTGTGCATATTATGACTCGGCGAGTCGAAAGGGTAAGTAACTTCAGCACTTAGTGTACACTTGTCAAATTATTATTTATGTCAATTACCTTGTAAAAATGATAGCTAGAATACCTTTTATAGCTCAATATCTTAACGCAGGGCTCCTTTAATCCAGTTTCTTTGCTCCAATTTAAATGTAATCTAATTTTTACTTCTTTATCCAAAATTTTTGATGTCTCTCTATCTTGTTGATTTATTATCTTTTTTTTTTCTCTGGTAACAAATTGTCATTCATTAAGCTAATTTTTCATACTTAAGTTATATTTTTCCTTGTAGATATCACTTTATTCACTGTTTGTTTTCTTTAACTAGTAACGTTTAAACTGTAGCTTATAACTATTTTACAAATTTTCTCTTTTATTGATCACATCATTATTATTTTTTTTTTTTGATTCATTCTATTTATTTCATTTTATAAATTTAAGTTTTAAATTTGAATTTTATTTTTAGTTTCAAATACAATTCATAAATGGTTGACTAGGTATCAATAATACTATACTGAGTGTTCCTTAACTTCAAGTCTCTACAACTTTCGGTAAGTAAGTAAACCTTTTAATTCAAACAATGTTATTTGTATATAACATTGCACTATTCCAACATGCTCATTGTCACTTTATGCTTTTATTTTCTATAACAACTTCCCAAAATTTGTATCTCTCATTTATTTTGAACAAAAGAAATGAGAATACCAATTTTAACTTTATTTAAATTTTTGCTAAATATAACACTATTTTATTGATCTGATAAATTATCACCAATATTCTCAATAATTTAATCAATGCAGCATAAATGTTTGTACTTCATGCCTATTACTTAATTCTTTCTTTATTTAACCATAAACTATTTAATTATTATCACATATCAACAATATAATCTTCATATTACTCACTATTCTTTCATTATACATTCAAAATTTAATATTTAATAATATTATCCTTTAAATTACACTTTTTTTTACCTTTATGCTACATAGGTTATATTTTAATTGGTGATACTTTATGAGTCTTATCTACTATCTCCCCATTTTACTATTTCTTAATTATTCCTTAAATTTTAACATTTATTAATCATCGTATGCAATTTTGACTCAAGTTTATTTTCCTGTTGTCAAGTCATGGTACTATTTTAAAGTCAATATACTGTTACATTCAAATTAAATTTCACCGTTAAATATTTAATTTTTTATGAACAAAATTTGTATAGCTGGCTGATATGAAAAATTCCTCTTATTTTAAATGTTATCGGATCTTTTAGAAGATAGCTATTAATACCATTTACATTATCAATAACGTATGGCCCTTCGAAAGGCAACTGAAGCCTTGTACACTTGTTTTCCCTTCTATTAGGGACTCGTAATGCCTTAATTATTACCAATTCTCCTTTATTAAAAGTAACTTGTTTCCTAATATTTTTCATTTTTCTCTTAATAAATTTCTCCCCTTGTCTTTTGAGTCTATTATTTACCTTTTCAATTAGCATTTCATAATTTTCTTTATTTTTAGAAAACCATGGCCTATTTGGAAGAACCTTTTTCATTAGTACTATCGGAGGCACTTCTGTTACAGTATTTGGAACACCATTGATAAATTCTTCAATATTCGACAACTGTTGTTCCCATAATTGGTGATGACTATGTGTCAATATTCTTAAGTATTTAGTTATCTCTCTGATGTACCTTTCTGAGGGATTTGAGCTTGGATGTCTGACACTTGTATATGTTGCATAAACATTGGACTTCTTTAACCAACATTTTAACTGTTCATTATTAAAGTAAGTTGCATTATCCATTATACAATAATTTGGTAATCCTATATTAATGAAATAATCTTTTAAACAGTTTTTTACAATTTTTGTGTTTGTTTTCCTCGTATGGTATAATTTAATAAATTTAGAAAATATGTCCAAGACTATTAAAATATTTTTATTTTTTTCTACACTTGGTATAAGGTTTGACATGAAATCAATAGCAATTATCTGCAATGGTTTTTCTGCAGAAATTGTTTTTGGTACATTTTCATTATGCATATTTTTTTTTTTTTGCTAACTGACAAATTGCACATTTTGTTGAAATTTCCTTAGATATAGCCAAATCACCTTTAGATATGTAGTTTTCTCTGAATATCAACCAAGTTTTTCGACTACCTGGGTGTGCATATTGCAAATGTAGTTCTGTTAAGATTTCTTTCGTTAGCTCTTGTGTTATGACATATAATTCTGTCTCATTTACAATTTTATAGTAAATCTCATCCTTAAATAATGCTCTTTGTTTTTCCTTATCTTCTAGTTTGGTTTGATCTTCTATTATTTTCAATTTTGAAAATATTCCCTCTTCATTCTTCAATAAATTTACTCCTATTTTAATTTGTTTATTTTTACCCCTCGATTCTTCTTCCATCCTAGTGATTGAGTCTGGAACAATATTTAAGTGGCCAGGAACAAACTTAATTTTAAAATCATACTCTTGTAAGAGTAATGACCAGCGATGAATCCTATTATTTCCAAATTTATTATTCAATATTGATGTCAGAGCTTGATTATCAGTTTCTATACTAAACTGATTGCCTATTAAATAAAATCTTAACTTAGTTACTGCAAAGATTATACTAGCTAGTTCAAGTTCACTAACACTGTAGTTCTTTTCATGTTTCTTGGTAGTACGAGAAACAAAACATATTGGTACTTCCCCTTCCTCTTGGTATTGCACCAATACACCTGCTAATCTTTGTATCGAGGCATCGGTTCTAAGAATAAAAGGTATTTCATATATAGGGTGATATATTTTGAGATTCTCAACAAATTGTGCTTTTATTTCTTGAAAAGCCTGTTCTCTTTGTGTATTCCATTCCCACTTAGTATTTCTCTTAAGCAGTTCAATTAATGGTATTTCCTTTTGACTAAGGTCAGGAATTAACCTCTTGTAATAATTAAGCATGCCAAGAAATCCTCTTAACGTTTTTAAATTCTTCGGTCTTGCATATTCTTGTATTATTTTTATTCTGTCAGGATCTAATTGTACATAATTCTGATTCAATTTGTATCCTAAATATTTAACTTCACTTTTAAAAAACTCACACTTATTACAATTTAATTTCAGACCAGCGAAGTCCAGTTCCTTCAACACTGTCTGCACATGAAATAGATGTTCTTCTGCATTCTTTGAGAAAATTAAAATATCATCAATGTAGTGAAGAACAAATGATTCGTATTTATTTAAAATTTTATGGAGTGCCTTAACTAACGCACTACATGCACTTTGCACACCAAATGGCACAACACAAAATCTGTAAATTTCTCCATCTATAGAGAAACCCGTAAAGTCTCGACTATCCTCATGTAACGGAATAAGCCAGAAACTGTGCTTTAAGTCTAATTTTGAAAAGATTGTAGTTTTAGTAATTCTTCCTAAAATAGCTTCAACTGACATAGGTGCTTCATATTGAGGCTTTGAAAATTTGTTAATAGTCCTAGCATCAAGACATAGTCGTAATTCACCATTTTTTTTAACTACTACCACTATAGGGTTTATGTACTGTGTTGTACTTCTTTCAATTATTTTATTATTTAATAATTCAGTTATAGCTTCTTGAACTCTATCCTTGTGTTTATAGGGAATTGGGTACGTTTTGGCCTTGAAATTTCTTATATCTTCATTTACTTCAATTCTATGTACATAATTAGCAGCTACTCTATTTTCCTTTGAAAATAGACCTTGGTGTTTCTTAATCAACTTGTTAATTTCTTCTATCCATTCCTTGGAACAATTTATACCTATTTCTTCAATTACCTCATCCTTTTGATACATCTCTATACCTTCTTTTACACCTATTTCTTCACTGTACATATTTCCCAATTTTCTGGTATTTTCTTCCTTCTGATTTATTTCAAAGTCTACCCATTTTCCATCCACTTGGATTTGTCTTTTTTTATAATCTATGATGGCTTTATGTTTCTCCAGTTCATCAGACCCTATAATTACCTCTGTTTCAATGTTAGGAGCTATTAACATTTGTACATTGATTATTTTGCCTTCAATATTTAAATTTACATTTATTGACCTACTAATCTCACACAGTTTTTTAGAGTTAGCACCTACTAAGTTTAATTTTGGTATTTTAATTATGTTAACTTCTGCAATATTTAATTTATTTACCAAGTTTTGACTAATTAACGAAGCTTCAGAACCTGTGTCAATAAGTATTTTAGCCCTGATATTATTTATTAAACAATTTATTAAAATTAAACCAATATTTACATCTAATTTTGAATTCTTATAAAAATCTATAAATTCTATAGGATTTTCATAAGCACAGATATACAGATTTTGCTCTTTTGGTGAGTGCGATTTTAAAAAGGATTTTCATTATGTACTTGTGCAGTCGTTTGTCCTGTACAAGTCTCAATTACATTCATACCAGTCATGTCTTGATTTCTATCTTCCGACCTATTTCTTGTAATTCCATCATCAATTCTTTGATAATTTACTCTTCTATTCTCATATCCTTGATTTCGTGTATGCATGTTATCTTCTGAATTTCTTCTTTCATGTGGTCTTTGAGCTCCATAGCTTGTTTCTTGATTATGTCTGTTTGAATTGTCATCGTATCTGTTATTTCTTTCATTCCGTTGGTATCTATTTTCATTATTGTTATAATTGTTATTGTATTTGTTGTTATAATTCGTATTGTTACTTCTAAGTTTGTTATTATTGTTATAGTTTGTATTGTTGCCATTGTTATAACGTCTATAGTCATTGTAATTGTTGTGTCTTCTGTAATATTGATTATCATTGGCGCCATCATTATTATTATATTTATTAAAATTGTTATTTTTATTGAAATTATAATTATATTCGTTTTTATATTTATAATTAAAATCGTTCCCAGAATTATTTGTATTGTTATAAAAGCCATTATTATTACTATTTTGTGTTGCCAAATTTCTTTCTACTCTTACAAGATAGTTGCATAATTGATCCAAAGTTTTTATATTTTGTATTGCAATAGTTTCTCCTATTTCCGCTTTATAATGCCTAGAAATAAACATAATAATTTCCGCTTCAGGAATTGGCGGTTCTAAATACTGAGTCATTGCATGTAAATGAATCGCATAATTATTTAAACTAGAACTTTTATTCTCTAAAAATTTGCCAAAATATAAATTTTCCCTAATTGATGCCTGAATGTTTTCCCCCCAAAAATATTGCAAAAACAATTTTTCAAAGTCATTAAAAATTAAGATTTCTTTCTCCCTTGCTGCAAACCATATTAACGGGTGGTTTTCCAGATGGTCCCGAATAATTTCTTTTATATCTTCAATATCGCTTATTCCTCGTATTTTATTTTTCAAAATTTTCATAAATATCTTTGGGTGTAATCTTTTAATATTGCCATCAAATTTATGATTTATCCCGCTATACATCGCTCTAAATCCCACGTTTTCCATATTTTCTGTCATTCCTCTTCTTCCTTGTTCTATTTGACTTTTTATGCTCTGTATCTCACCTTTTAGCTCATTTCTTGTTTTCTTATTTTCTTCTTCAGATATGTTAAAATTTATTTGTATTTCTTTGTTAATTTTTTTTTCTACCATCTGGATATTTTTATTGTTTTTCATAATGTCTCTTTCTACTTTCTTAATCTCTTCTTTGTTCATTTCTATTTTATTCTCAATTTTCCCCATTCTTGAATTAATATTAATTTCCTTTTCTTGCATCTCTTTCTTTAGATTGTTCTCAGTTTCTTTTAATTTTGTGTGTTGTAACTCCTCTACTTCTTCTATTCTAGCTATCATCTCGACTCTTATTTCTTTTTTCGTTTCTTCTATTTTACTTTGTGTGTATAACTTTGACTCTTCTATTTTCTTCATTACACTCGCTATTTCCTGTTTTATTTCTTCTTTGTCTTGCTGTCTTTTTTCTTCTTGTCTCAACATTTCTTGTTGTCTTTTTTCTTCTTGTCTCAACAATTCTTGTTGTCTTTTTTCTTCTTGTCTCTGCATTTCTTGTTGTCTTCTTTCCTCTTGTTTTCTTATCTCCATTAATATCATCTTAATTCCGTAATTTTCTTCTCTCTTTTCTTCAGCATGCGTTGTCTGTTCTTCTTTGTCCTCTATTTCTTCTATTCCTTTACCAACAATTATATCTGTTTCCACTTCCATATCTCCCTGTCCTTCTAGCTCTTCTTGTCTTTCTTCTCCTATTCTTTTCCCATCTCTAAGATCCATTTTATCGCTGTTCTTCTTTATTCACTTTTACACTTTATTTTACTTTAATAATAATACACCAATCACCTTTTACTTATTTATGTACACCACTGTTTTATTTATACTACCACTTTTATAATACCCACGTTTTACTCCTATCCCCACGTTGGCTTCGACACTTTGATATAGTTTGTATTAGTACTTAGATGTAATTATTTATTTTATTTATGTTGAGCGCCTTTATACATATCTACTAATATCAAACTTTATCATTTTTTTTTTTTATTAGACTAAAGTGCAATTAGTTAAATGATCATGTTGGAATTTTACCAAGATTATACTCTTTAACTACTTATTTTTTTTTTTATTCAGATATGTACGAGCAAAAGACTTTTCTTCAGAGGTGTCGGTTCCACAATAATACTTATCAAATTTTATATTTTATATTTTTTTTTTTATTTAAACCCCAAATCAAAATAAATTTGTTTAAAAATTGAACATGTTTTTATTCAAATAAAACTTTCAAAAATTGCCAAAAAAAAACATTCCTTGGAATAAGAATAAATCAAAAGAAAATGTAAATGAACAACAACTGACGCAAACTCACTATTTCCACTTCTCTACTTGTTGAAATAGTAGTTTGTGCCATAAACGGAGATGTAGTTTGCGTATTGTTGGTTGTCTATCCAAAATACAGTTTACCACAAGACACCGGTTAGATTAGACCTCAATAGCCACTCCCATTTAATTTTAAGTTCCAAAATGACACCACGATCAGACAACAACAAACAATACGGCTCGACTACAGTCAATGCTAATAACTAAATTAAACTATGTACACCTAAAACTACCTTATAACTAATTTAGCAAATGTGTTTTAAAAGTGTTCCTCAAATGCCTATTAAAATGAAAGTTTATAGTTTTGTTTGTGAACCAGTTCAGTTCAATGTTAGGTCCGTATTTCGAATAGTGACAAACTCTTGCAGGAATATGTTTAACTGTCTTTATTAATGTTGTGCATATTATGACTCGGCGAGTCGAAAGGGTAAGTAACTTCAGCACTTAGTGTACACTTGTCAAATTATTATTTATGTCAATTACCTTGTAAAAATGATAGCTAGAATACCTTTTATAGCTCAATATCTTAACGCAGGGCTCCTTTAATCCAGTTTCTTTGCTCCAATTTAAATGTAATCTGATTTTTACTTCTTTATCCAAAATTTTTGATGTCTCTCTATCTTGTTGATTTATTATCTTTTTTTTTTCTCTGGTAACAAATTGTCATTCATTAAGCTAATTTTTCATACTTAAGTTATATTTTTCCTTGTAGATATCACTTTATTCACTGTTTGTTTTCTTTAACTAGTAACGTTTAAACTGTAGCTTATAACTATTTTACAAATTTTCTCTTTTATTGATCACATCATTATTATTTTTTTTTTTTTGATTCATTCTATTTATTTCATTTTATAAATTTAAGTTTTAAATTTGAATTTTATTTTTAGTTTCAAATACAATTCATAAATGGTTGACTAGGTATCAATAATACTATACTGAGTGTTCCTTAACTTCAAGTCTCTACAACTTTCGGTAAGTAAGTAAACCTTTTAATTCAAACAATGTTATTTGTATATAACATTGCACTATTCCAACATGCTCATTGTCACTTTATGCTTTTATTTTCTATAACAATATATTGTGTTCCTTGTTTGGGTTCATTATTAATAAAGACCCCCTTTTTTCCCTTTCAATTAATTAGATGTCATTGCAAATAGAATTCGAAAAATCTGATACATTTAAGGAATCTGGTACATTTTTTAGACAAATCTGGTACATAACAAAAACATATTTTGGCAACACTGTATCAATTCAAACAAATTGTCACTGTCATTAGTTGTCACTCCTCTACTATTAAATACAAAAAAAAAACGTAAGATTATATTAATTGTGCTTAATTAAAAAAATGTGTTTAATTAAGAACTGTGTCTTCAATAAATTGAAAGATGTGTGCCAATTCAACGATTGTTCCCGAAAGGCAAGGTAAATTAAAATTTTTAAGGTTATGTTGATTTATTTACATATAATAAATTTTTACGACTCTAATTTGTATTATATTTTGTTTTAGTGTCTAAGAACATCCAAGGACTACTTCAAGATGGTCTATTTTGTATTCAATTGTAAATACTATGAACAAAGAAGTAAGCAAAAAAAAATTGTAAATTTTTTTTCTGACAAAACCTGCTAAAAGGAAAAATTGAATTATTCTGATGAGGTCACTAGACATCATTATGGAAATGTACAATAAAAATTTGATAAAGATAAAAAGACAATTGATTTTTCACTTTAAAAGTCTGAATCGAAAAAATGGATTAAGGAGTTAATTTAATATACTCGATGAGAAATTTTACCTAAGAAATGGTATGTACATTTAAATAGTTTACCTATATAAAGTTATGTTTGCCTGCAATTATCAATCGTGTTACCCTCTAACCAAGATCGTTTGTTGCATACGAACCAGAAATTTTTTTATTGCCTTGTTTGTTTAATTTAGTATTTTCAAAAATATTAGATGTTATGGTAATTTGAATCACTACAGGTATTAAATAAAAATAAGGCTATTGGTAAATTAATTTACAGTTGGTAATAAAGAATGTCTCGAAAAGAGTCTCGAAATAAGTATCAAACATAAATTGTGATTTTGATTAGGCACTTAACAAGTCACATCTCAGATATCTACATGCTCTGGCTAATCAATCCTATTAGTACATATCAAAACAATATAATATCTACAATTAAACAATAATTTGGAAATACAGATGAAGCCGATTTACCTATTTAAACAAAATTACTATTATTCTATTTATTAAAACTTAAAACACATTATTTTTTTAGTAAACTTGGACATGCAAAAGCAGCCGTGAGGGTAGGACATTAGTGAGTGCAAGAATACTTTGAAATGTGCTGTGAAATACACATAGAAAGGATCATAATATGGAAAATTAAGTGTGATAAAATTTTACGATATATATGTCACTAGTTTAGTTCACAGATTTCTGTGTTCTGTTTTCAATTATGTGCTGCTATTTCAAACTTTTAGTATCCTTTGATAAAATAAGTTGAATATTATTGTTGACCTTTTTAAATTGTTTATTTTATCTCATACATTTTTTTTTCTACTCATACAGTATTTTGTAAAGAGTATTATAGGTTAACTTTGTCTGTCTGTCCGATGTCACGTTTTTTGTCTGCACTATAAATCAAAAACGAAAAATAATATCAATTTGAAAATTTTAAGCAAAAATCAAGCTCTATAAGGGGACAAAGCCTATTGATTTTTAATAAATCTAATTAAAAATAGGGGGTTAAGATGAGTTGAAATTAAAAAAAAATCCTAAATTATAAATGAAAAGCGATATCTACATGAAATTTTTAGTAAAAATGAAGCTTTATAAGAAGATAAAGCCTACTGATACTGAAAAAAATATAAATATATTGGGGAGTTAAGGGGGGTTAAAATATATAAAAAAAAATCCTAACTGAAAAACGAAAAATAATATAAACTTGAAATTGTTAGCAAACATCAATTTCTAAAAGGAGAAGAAGCCCTTTAATTATAAAAATATCTGATTAAATATGGGGGATTTAAGGGGGGTTGAAATTAAAAAAAATCAAAAATGAAAAGCGATATCAACATGAAATTTTTGGTAAAAATCAAACTCTATAAGGAGTTGAGGCCTATTGATTGTGAAAACAATCTGTTTGAAAATGGGGACTAAGGGGCTCTGTTAAACTGCGAAGAGTATCATTTAGAATGCCAGGCATTATAAATCTTTATTCTAGTTTGTGTCTGTGTAATATTAAGTATTGTGATGGGACTGATCTTATAAAATAAACATTTAAAACATTTTAGTTCTTATTTTATTTGGCAATAAAGGTATTTAAAAAATATATTTTTTATTTGACATCTTTGACAAATTGTGAAAATAATTAAACTTACAATAAAAACTAAAAAATGGTAGGTAAAGTTTCATATTAAATTTTTACACAAAAATCAATGTCAAGCTTTCTACATAACCTGATATATATTTAAAAATAATCTTAAATTATGAAGAAAAGTCAGATTACTAACTAATAATATTTATGGATGGTTTTCAACGTATTAAAAACAAAACAAATATTACACTAACTAAAATATTCATTTATTAATAGTTGTAGTGCTTGAAAACAGTATGATGTTGATAATAATAACTACACTTAATTCAAACTCAAATAATAAAAAAAACAGCGATATTCTTGTACAAAGTTTTGATCCGAACTTACAAATGATAAAATTATTGGAAAAAGTGAACACCCATTTTAAATTACCACGAGCCGCCACTGCTCGCAATAAGCATCTGCTGTGATTGTTTGACCACGCGGTAAGAAATCAATGAGTAAGATGCCTTTCCAGTCGCAGAACACTGTGCACATAATTTTTCGAGGTGTCAAGATTTGCTTCGGCTTAACCTTTGCTGGGGATGAAGTGTGCCTCCATTCCATTGATTGCCGCTTACTTTCAGGGGTGTCGTAAGAAACCCAAGTTTCATCTCCTGTGACTATCTGTGTCAGAAATTCTTCGCCACCTTCATCATAACGGGTCAAAAACTGAAGTGCACTACCCATCCGTTTTGTTTTGTGTTGCTCAGTAAGAATCTTTGGTACCCAACGTGAGCAAAGTTTACGAAATTTCAGTTTTTCGGTAACAATTTCATGAATTAGTTTTCGTGAGATTTGGGGAAATTCCATAGCGAGAGCACTAATTGTAAACCTGCGGTTTTCCTGGATCTTTTCATCAATCGCGTGAACCAGTTCTTCTGTAACCAAAGATGGACGCCCACTTCGTTCTTCATCGTGCACGTCACTACGTCCTTCATTGAACTGTCGGACCCATCTTCTCACCATTGAATCACTCATCGCATTTTGTCCGTAAACATCGCAAATTTTCCGATAAATTTCAATTGGTTTCACTTTCCTCGCATTCAGAAAACGAATCACAGATCTGATTTCACAAGCGGCGGGATTTTCAATCAACACCGACATTATAAACAAGCACAACAAAGCGTACGTTACTGACAGCGACCTACAAATGGCACACGTTTCTTCTCCAGGATACAGAGCGTCTACCGCGGATGTGCGGAACTGCGATCGCAGCGCTGGAGCGGAGATAAATTGAAACGAAACTTACTTTCTGGACGTACCTCGTATGTTTGCTAAATCTCAAATCTGAATCAAACCATAAGCCTAAATTTTTTAATTCGTCAACCATCGGAATCGGTGTATTAATAATGGAGATTTGCATTTCATGTTTCAGTGTTACACGATTATTTTTGTTACCAAATAACATAGCAGCTGATTTCAGTTCATTAAGTTTCAAATTGTGAGCACTAGAAATATTTTTTAAGGTCTTTAAATCGCAGTTTATATTGCAAGTATTCTTTGACCGAATTCAAAGGAATAATGTAATTGGTTATCGTCTGCATAATTATGCAGTTTACAAAATTTTGTGTACTTTTGAAAATCAGCAATGTATGTCATAAATAGGAAGAGTCCTAATATAGATCCTTGTGGAACACCAAATTTTAGTTCCAAAGAATTCGACACATTAGATCCCAAAATAACGGTCTGCGTGCGGTTAGTTAAATAACTTTCAATGAGTTGGGTAGCATTTTCCGTTAAACCATAAAATTTCAATTTATCCAATAATAGCTGGTGATCCAATGTATCGAAAGCTTTGCTATAGTCCAAAAGTACAAGACAACATATTTCTTTTTTATCGACTGTTTTAAAAATATCATCTGTGGTATTTAATAATGCTGTGTTTGTGCTATGCATTTCTCGAAATCCAGATTGGGACGGTGGTATTATACCTTTATTAAATACATAACAGGGCAATTGTACTTTTATAATATGCTCTAGTATTTTAGACATGACAGGAAGTACGCTTATAGGACGTAATTGTGACAATTCTGTAGGTGAATTAGTTTTAGGCAATGGTAATATATTCGAATGCTTCCAATCGAAACTTTGACTTAGAGAGTGCTGTATTGACAATAAAAACAATATGGGACATGAGATAAAAACTGACATATTTTATCATCCTAGAGGATATTTTATCGGCACCAACTGCATTGGTTTTTATTCTGTTTATTGCTTCAGCTACATCTTTTATTTCTACACGGGTAAAATTAAATTCCGAATGCACAGGTTCAGATTTGTACCGATCCAAAAACTGCAGTTGTTCGTTTGTTTTAGCAACCATCTGTACGGAATTAAAATATGAATTTATTTCATTAACATTCCAAAAATCCGTATTAAGAGATTCTCGTTTTTTAGCCTCAATAATATTCATATTGCGCAATGTACTCCAGATAGTTTTAGAATTATTGTCTCTAGAAATAAATTCAATATAATAGCGCCAGTGACATAATTTCTAATATCTTTATAATTTACCCAATCATTATTAGATCTAGAAATTTTAGAAATGCCCTATCTCGAACTTTGATCATGCGTTTAATGGTTTCGGTGATCCATGGGGTACGTGGCTTACTTACTTGAACAGTACGAATAGGTGCATGTTTATCAAACAAATTTAAAATATTTTCATTTAAGAATTGCACTTGTAAGTCGACATCATCAAGTTCATAAATTAAATTCCAATTTATTTCTTGAAAATCTTTGTCAACTCAGTTTGTGTAAAGTTTTTGAAGTCACGAAATGTGATCATTTTAGGAGTAATTTTAAAGTTAGTTTTTTTTATTATACCAAGAAAGCACAGGTGATTAGATCGCTTTTTACCCTGCAAATCAAACACCTCCAATTCAGAAATATCCTCTTTATTAGAGACCAAACACAGTCAGGTAAGGTTTGTGTGGCGGTTGTAATTCGCGTTGGTTCATTTAATAATTGTACTAAATTGTGGCAATACAAAAAATTATTAAAAGGTTCTGTTGGCCTACTAGGTGTAAGTTTATTTACATTGAAATCCCCTACTAATATAATTTTATCGTGAGCGGGAATTAAAAAAGCAAGGCTGTTTTCTAGTTCATCAAAAGCAACTTTCAGATTTTCTTTAGGTGGTCGATACAGTACCTCCAAACTAGTGATGGGCAGAATCGAATTCTTTTGAGAATCGAATCCTTTGCATTCGAATGGTTTCAAGAATCGAATACTTATCCGAGAACCGAGAATCGAGAACACAGACGAAAACGAGCTATTTATTTATGAACGCTCCTGGGTCTCGATCTCGATACTCGCAGTCTCGCACTGAGCCTGAACATATCCATCCTCTATCCTCTCGTATATTGATCAAAGTCTCGATCGATGGAGTGGGGCTTATGATCGTATATTCGTATGAACTAGTATGAACATGAATTTTGAGATGCTGAGTAATTGATTCTGATTGTATCGAGTGAACTTTCGAGAATTTTGTGTTGTCATTGTGGTTAGTTAGTTAATATTGTTGTTTGTTGTTTATTTAACGTTCGAATATTTATTTTTCTTTTATAAAAAACATGAAGCCTGGTTCAAAAAAATCGTTAGTGTGGGATTATTTTCAAAAATCTACAGACTCTAAGTTTGTAACATGTTTAATGTGTAAAAAACAATTAAAGTTTTTTGGAAACACAACAAATTTAAAAAAACATTTAGAACGTCTACATCCCTTGCAAGCACTCGAAAAAGTTCCCTCTGATGTTGATGTAATTGAAACATCTTTGCCTGGGCCGTCTACTGCCTCATCATCGAACATTATTTCTAATATAAACAGTGACCATTTAAAAAGAAAAGCAGACGACATTCAAACTACTTTGACGAAACGACCTCGCCAATTAAAATTATATGGAACTTCAACAGAAATATCAGATGCAAAAAAGAAAGAAATTGACGGGGCTTTAATAAAAATTATTACTTCTGACTACCAGCCTCTATCTGTTGTTGAAAACGAAGGATTTAGGGAATTCACACAAAAATTAAATCCATCTTATCAAATCCCAAGTAGAAAACACCTGTCTACAAAAATTCTACCAGAACTTTATGCAAAGTCGGCTTCGCGCATACAAAAAAAACTGGAAAGCGTAAAAAATGTTGCAATCACAACAGACATATGGACGTCTGATATTAATAGAGCATATATAACGGTGACATGTCATTTTATTTATGA
Organism: Psylliodes chrysocephalus; assembly: GCA_927349885.1. Taxonomy (NCBI): domain Eukaryota; kingdom Metazoa; phylum Arthropoda; class Insecta; order Coleoptera; family Chrysomelidae; genus Psylliodes; species Psylliodes chrysocephalus. Next base: position 84,477,650 of record OV651814.1, read on the forward strand.
TAATGAAATGTCCGCACTTGTCCTAGCCACCCGAGAAATATTTGGACAACACACAGGTGTAAATATATCTGAAGTGATGATAAAAATTTTTAATGAATGGAATATATTAAACAAAATTGTAACTATTGTATCTGATAACGGCTCAAACATTAAAAAGGCTATAAACAGCTATATTCTCAAACACCACCATCCATGTGTAGCACATACACTTAATTTGAGTGTTACAGAAGCTATAACTACAAATGAAGAACTTTCTGTGATAATAAAAAAATGTAAAAATATAGTAGGTCACTTCAAACATAGTGTGGTAGCTGCAGAAAAATTAAGAAATATTCAAGAAGAAATGAAATTTCCAGTTTTAAAGGTTAAACAAGGCGTAGCAACAAGGTGGAATTCGAGCCTTATAATGATGGAAAGGCTTTTAAAAATAAAAGATGCTCTTTGCATTGCAAGTATTAGTCTTCCCAATGCTCCGGACTTTTTGGATGCCTCAGAATGGGCCAAACTAAAAGACTGTGTACAAATTCTCAAACCCATTGAGCTATTAACAATAACTTTATCTGGTGAAAAATACCCAACAATATCCATGGTCATTCCATTGATACGAGGTTTACAATATTCCTTAAAACACTTAGCACCAGAAACTGACGTTGGTGAAATGTTAAAAAAAAATTTGTTGGAGATTATCACTCGTCGCCTAGGGCCCTTGGAATCGAATAGAATAGTTGCCAGTGCTACCTTCTTGGATCCAAGGTTTAAAAAGGTAGGGTTTGGAAATGAAGAAAATGGAAATGCAGCTCAAAAATGGATAAATGAAGAGCTGACTCAATTAATAAATGAAAAAAATAAATGTCTAACTGATTCCACAGAAAGTACATCTGATTCTACAAATAATGATGATCAAAATAAGAATGATACTGTTCTCGATATTTGGTCCCATTTTGACAATAAAATTGCCAAAGTAAAATCACACGTAACTCCAACAACCGTTGTGATTTTGATGTTAAGGCAATACCTAGAACTTCCTTTTTTTGGAACGCAAAAAGAATCCCATGGAATTCTGGAAAAAACACAGAGATGTGTTTCCTGAATTGTATGAAGTAGCTCTAAAATATCTTTGTGTTCCAGGAACATCTGTTCCATCTGAACGGGTATTCTCAAAGGCAGGACAGCTAACACATGTTAGAAGGAATCGGCTTGCCTCTAAAAACCTTGACCAAATAATTGTTTTAAATAATAATTTGTGAGTGACCTTATAATTTATTAATTTGGTCAAATAACATTTATACCAAAGAAAAGGTTATTTATGTTTTTATAGAATATTTAACTTTTTATTTTTTTATTGATATTTTATTATTTTTTATTTAGTTTCGTATTGTTTTAGAATATTTATGTTTTTTTACATTTTTATTTTTCATATTTTTGTGACATATAAAAATAAAACATTTACTTGCAAATTTTTTTCTCATAATATCCCAATTATCTCAAACAAATACGATGTAACTTTAAAAGGTAAAACATTTCCTAGGCCGTCCCTGACTCCGAAGTATCTACCTACAAGTTGCGTAGCTGACCAGTCGGCACAAACGAGCTTACAGCGAGAACCGAGACAAGAATTGTTTCCAAATTCACTAGAGTGATTCGAGACATTCGAGAACTCAAATATTCGAATACTTGGTACTTAGTTCTCGAGACCATTCGAGAACTTTCAAGAATCGAATACTTTCGATTCTTAGCATTCGAATGGCCCCATCACTACCCCAAACAATATTTATTATTACAAATTTAAAACTGACCCATAACTGTTCCAAAGTATTTGTTATTTTATGTATTAAGAGGAAAATTTACATTACAAACTGAAAGACCTGCGGGGCAACGGTAGTTTAGTAGGTATAAAAATTACAACTTTAGGGTGGAGCCTAAATACTACAAAATTACTTCCGAGACTAAACAAAATCCGGATTCATTCATATTTTTAACAATTGCCTGTAGATACGAGGGATACGTATTCCAAACTCTAACGCGCGAAATTAAGAAAAAAGAACCGAAAACACCTAACACGGCTGCCGAGTGAGTCAGAGTTACCTAAATTAGGGGAACCAGAATCGTATTTGTTTTTCTCGGTGCATTGCGAGATATTGTTATGTTATAACGCAGTTCGATTTTTAGAGGGTTTTACATTATTTTTATATTTTAATTTAGTGAATAGATTTAGTTAGATTTAATTACATTTAAGAGTATAGAGTTGTGAAATATAAATACAAATAACGAAAAAATAGACGATTGGTTCGAATAAGGTAATATCAATTAATACAGGGTATTTATTAATTGAGTGCCGATAATTAGAGGTGTGAATCCTTTGGGTGTTAAAGTTTTAAGAAAAAAAAAAAACTATTTTATCATAAGTTTCTTATCACTCTAGATATTTTTATGAAATTTTGCCCAAAAAAAGTGTTTCCACTCATGGTGGGTTCCTACCAAATTTCAACAAAATATCAAAAGCAGTTTCAATATACTGGTTTTTATTTTCTTACCCGAAAAGGGTGCTTTGTACGAAAGTACGTCATAAACCAAATTTGCTCCAAAATAAATAAGGATTTTAAAGATAATTTGGTTTTTAGAAAAAGCAGTGGCGCACCATATTTTTGTTCAAAAATATTCAGTTCAAACCCGGTACGGACGTCACTGGTAAAAATTTAAAAGTCTTTTACGACAAAAGGTGAGATTGAAAGTGAAAGTTTAGTCTGTTATATATATATACTATATTTATATATCTAACTTTTATTATTACACTGAATGTGATTCAATATTATTTTAATGATTTAAAATAAACTGCCAGTAATAATAATTATCTGTAGTTAAACATATGAAAAGTGAAATCATAAAACGACGCATCAAGAAAGCACCAAATTATTAAACTTTTAATTTACGTAAGATGTATTAAAAGTAATTTTAAAAAACCGACTTTAAAATCGTGCAGATGCCATCACCACATCTGAACCAAATTTATATGGGACCACCCCTGAGGAACCCCCTTACTAACGAAAAGCATTATAGAAATCGGACAAGGTGGTAAAGAATTATCGCTAAACATATATAAAAAATGAAAAGTTTGAGGATTTTCCCATTGACCCAATTATTAGATTTTGACCAAATTTTCAAGGGACCATCCCGGAAGTACCCCCTTTCCAGCAAAAAAGAATCATTTAAATCGGACATTGTGTTAAAGAATTATCGCTGAACATACTTAAAAAAAATATATACAGACGAATTGAGAACCTCCTCCTTTTTGAAGTAGGTTGAAAAGGATATAATAATCTATATTATTTGTATTAACTAAAAAACTACTATGTGGAGTTATATACATCTTCTTAAATTAATCTTATATGTAAAAATTTGGGTTCGATTCCTAGAAGAGTACCTAAGTTCACTGTGCAGCCAAATTTATATTTATGGTACAGAATTTTTTGAATAAATAAAGTTTTAGGTTTAATTAAACACCAAGTTTTATCAGGAATAACATTTTCTGAAAAAAGTAACATAAAAAGCAGACTTTTTGCGAGCCACTATATATATTTTAGAGGACAATCCATATTATTTTAGAAAAATAAATAAAATTTTTGTATAAACACATAAATGTGATTTATCTTTTAGAATATTTTATATGTTTGTCAAAGTTTACTAATTTAAAAAAAAAGAAATATTCTTCAGAATTTTTCTTAAATTTTTTAACACGGTACAAAATACCTTAATCCGTTTATAGTTATCGAAATTAGTAAAGAATTTTAACTGGTTTAAAAAGCGTTCCTTCTCTTTCCATTTCCTATAAAAACTAATAGACCTTTTTGAAATCGGTATTCGGTGACTTTTCTTCTGTTTTATTGCCTTGAAAATAATATGATTTACATAAAAAACAAAAACTGACTTATTATTTTTGTGAAATAAAAATATGTTGTTATTTTCACAATTTTCGACTACTTTTTGTTTCCAAAAAAGAAATACGATGTTCTTCTGTAGATATTAACACATTGTTTAATTGGCTTTTTATTTTTTTTTTTTAATATTCTTTAGTATTTTCATAATTTGGGAAACAGTATAGCATTGAAACTTCTATACCTGAAAAATTGTGAGTACGCTTTTAATTAATTGTCTGTTTTTTATCTCACAATGTCTCGATAAGAAGTTATATAGAAAAAGTTAGTATTCAATATCATCTAGACAAAAAACAGAAACATGTTTAAATGAATATATTAAATAAATTATGAGTATTCTTTAACAGAGATATATTTATTTGTATTATGGAAATGTTTATGTCGACAAACTTATGTTCGATATTTGTATCAATTTGTAAAAATAACTCTTGTATAATGATAATATTAAATTTAAAGGTTTTAAATAAGGACTTGCAGATATCACAATTCGAAAAATTTTTTATTGGCCATAAAACTTTTTTTTGGAATGAAAGCATTAGTTTCTGTTTTTCAGTAAATTCATATTTTAATCTGAACGCTACTTAAGCACAGTAAAGTTGCAACAACTAAACAATATAGTGAACTTTTCGAAAATTTCTAAATGAAAATCAATTTATATTTAAAATTAAATAAGTTAACTAACATTTTTGACCGTTATGAAGTTAATAAAGTTATAAATAACGTCGTTACAAAGATTTATGTTTGAATTTTAAATTTCTATTGATAATAGTTACTCATCTACGTATTACAATAACAATACCTACATGACTTGGCTTTGACACAAAACCCTGTATAGTAAAACTTCTAATCCGAATCAAAATCTTGAAACTATTATTTGGGGACTTAAAATCGTGGTCCACTAGTTGGTGTAGCCTTTTAAAACATTTGGTATTATAATAATAATAATAATAATAATTATATATCATCAATTACCACTGCCACTGGTAAAATCTTAAATTTAAAATAGTGTATTATAATAATAAGACATTAATCATATCTTAAATGGATCGCCTACTACCATGTTTAAGAAATAAATAAAATTTAATTCTTAAATTAATAAAAATATTCAAAATAATATAAGATTCCTTGCGTTATATTAATAAACATTAAACAAAATTTCTCACGAATTATTTAATATTCTGTCCCGTACTTCCATGTCTCTATTGCTTCGCTGTCAACAAGTTCCGGCAAGACATATTGCATATAAAAAATTTTAATTTTATTTTGTATCTTTTCTTCTCAAAAGCTGTCAATATGAGATATTTTCTCCACTTTTATTCCTCCAGAACAAAAGCACAAAATGCAAAAATCCATTTGTGTTATGTGCAGCTAGCCCTGAATTTGAAAATACCAATAGTGGTTGTCCTTAATAGAATTGTTCTTTTTCCAAAAAGTTATTTCTCTACTGCATATTTCTTCTGCTACAGTCAGCCCTTCAGCTCTATATGGACATTTTAACTTTATCATAGAGTTTTGTTTTGTTTTTTTAATTCCATCCGGACTGGCAGCAACATAATCAAATTCGAATTCAATAAAATGTCCACATTTAAAAACTTTTACTTGCAAATAAATTTCCAAATCTTATTTTGCTCTGAATTTATGGTCCATGCCATACCGGGTGGCTTTAGAAATAAATAAAAGATTTTAGGAGATTTTTTACAAATTTTTCCAAATTTTAAAGCAGTGGAAACGAGTCTTTTATTGTACCACAATGCACAATCAGCTTGTTACAATCGTTTTTCTCTCATTTATAGACATTGACTAACTTTTTAGAAAATTTTCTCTTGCAACGCGCCTCAAAGGGTGCGACAGATCAAAGCCATGCGCGAAAGCAAAAAAAAATATTTTCTTTACTTTAATGGATTGAAGAGATATTAACATGCTGGAATTAATAATTATTGTTGACTCGAAGAATTATTCATTAAACAAAAACATATAATTCACATCTCAGTGTATACCTTCCAATTTCGTATATATATATATATTGTTATAGAAAATAAAAGCATAAAGTGACAATGAGCATGTTGGAATAGTGCAATGTTATATACAAATAACATTGTTTGAATTAAAAGGTTTACTTACTTACCGAAAGTTGTAGAGACTTGAAGTTAAGGAACACTCAGTATAGTATTATTGATACCTAGTCAACCATTTATGAATTGTATTTGAAACTAAAAATAAATTTCAAATTTAAAACTTAAATTTATAAAATGAAATAAATAGAATGAATCAAAAAAAAAAAAATAATAATGATGTGATCAATAAAAGAGAAAATTTGTAAAATAGTTATAAGCTACAGTTTAAACGTTACTAGTTAAAGAAAACAAACAGTGAATAAAGTGATATCTACAAGGAAAAATATAACTTAAGTATGAAAAATTAGCTTAATGAATGACAATTTGTTACCAGAGAAAAAAAAAAAAAGATAATAAATCAACAAGATAGACAGACATCAAAAATTTTGGATAAAGAAGTAAAAATCAGATTACATTTAAATTGGAGCAAAGAAACTGGATTAAAGGAGCCCTGCGTTAAGATATTGAGCTATAAAAGGTATTCTAGCTACCATTTTTACAAGGTAATTGACATAAATAATAATTTGACAAGTGTACACTAAGTGCTGAAGTTACTTACCCTTTCGACTCGCCGAGTCATAATATGCACAACATTAATAAAGACAGTTAAACATATTTCTGCAAGAGTTTGTCACTATTCGAAATACGGACCTAACATTGAACTGAACTGGTTCACAAACAAAACTATAAACTTTCATTTTAATAGGCATTTGAGGAACACTTTTAAAACACATTTGCTAAATTAGTTATAAGGTAGTTTTAGGTGTACATAGTTTAATTTAGTTATTAGCATTGACTGTAGTCGAGCCGTATTGTTTGTTGTTGTCTGATCGTGGTGTCATTTTGGAACTTAAAATTAAATGGGAGTGGCTATTGAGGTCTAATCTAACCGGTGTCTTGTGGTAAACTGTATTTTGGATAGACAACCAACAATACGCAAACTACATCTCCGTTTATGGCACAAACTACTATTTCAACAAGTAGAGAAGTGGAAATAGTGAGTTTGCGTCAGTTGTTGTTCATTTACATTTTCTTTTGATTTATTCTTATTCCAAGGAATGTTTTTTTTTGGCAATTTTTGAAAGTTTTATTTGAATAAAAACATGTTCAATTTTTAAACAAATTTATTTTGATTTGGGGTTTAAATAAAAAAAAAATATAAAATATAAAATTTGATAAGTATTATTGTGGAACCGACACCTCTGAAGAAAAGTCTTTTGCTCGTACATATCTGAATAAAAAAAAAAATAAGTAGTTAAAGAGTATAATCTTGGTAAAATTCCAACATGATCATTTAACTAATTGCACTTTAGTCTAATAAAAAAAAAATGATAAAGTTTGATATTAGTAGATATGTATAAAGGCGCTCAACATAAATAAAATAAATAATTACATCTAAGTACTAATACAAACTGTATCAAAGTGTCGAAGCCAACGTGGGGATAGGAGTAAAACGTGGGTATTATAAAAGTGGTAGTATAAATAAAACAGTGGTGTACATAAATAAGTAAAAGGTGATTGGAGTATTATTATTAAAGTAAAATAAAGTGTAAAAGTGAATAAAGAAGAACAGCGATAAAATGGATCTTAGAGATGGGAAAAGAATAGGAGAAGAAAGACAAGAAGAGCTAGAAGGACAGGGAGATATGGAAGTGGAAACAGATATAATTGTTGGTAAAGGAATAGAAGAAATAGAGGACAAAGAAGAACAGACAACGCATGCTGAAGAAAAGAGAGAAGAAAATTACGGAATTAAGATGATATTAATGGAGATAAGAAAACAAGAGGAAAGAAGACAACAAGAAATGCAGAGACAAGAAGAAAAAAGACAACAAGAATTGTTGAGACAAGAAGAAAAAAGACAACAAGAAATGTTGAGACAAGAAGAAAAAAGACAGCAAGACAAAGAAGAAATAAAACAGGAAATAGCGAGTGTAATGAAGAAAATAGAAGAGTCAAAGTTATACACACAAAGTAAAATAGAAGAAACGAAAAAAGAAATAAGAGTCGAGATGATAGCTAGAATAGAAGAAGTAGAGGAGTTACAACACACAAAATTAAAAGAAACTGAGAACAATCTAAAGAAAGAGATGCAAGAAAAGGAAATTAATATTAATTCAAGAATGGGGAAAATTGAGAATAAAATAGAAATGAACAAAGAAGAGATTAAGAAAGTAGAAAGAGACATTATGAAAAACAATAAAAATATCCAGATGGTAGAAGAAAAAATTAACAAAGAAATACAAACAAATTTTAACATATCTGAAGAAGAAAATAAGAAAACAAGAAATGAGCTAAAAGGTGAGATACAGAGCATAAAAAGTCAAATAGAACAAGGAAGAAGAGGAATGACAGAAAATATGGAAAACGTGGGATTTAGAGCCATGTATAGCGGGATAAATCATAAATTTGATGGAAATATTAAAAGATTACACCCAAAGATATTTATGAAAATTTTGAAAAATAAAATACGAGGAATAAGCGATATTGAAGATATAAAAGAAATTATTCGGGACCATCTGGAAAACCACCCGTTAATATGGTTTGCAGCAAGGGAGAAAGAAATCTTAATTTTTAATGACTTTGAAAAATTGTTTTTGCAATATTTTTGGGGGGAAAACATTCAGGCATCAATTAGGGAAAATTTATATTTTGGCAAATTTTTAGAGAATAAAAGTTCTAGTTTAAATAATTATGCGATTCATTTACATGCAATGACTCAGTATTTAGAACCGCCAATTCCTGAAGCGGAAATTATTATGTTTATTTCTAGGCATTATAAAGCGGAAATAGGAGAAACTATTGCAATACAAAATATAAAAACTTTGGATCAATTATGCAACTATCTTGTAAGAGTAGAAAGAAATTTGGCAACACAAAATAGTAATAATAATGGCTTTTATAACAATACAAATAATTCTGGGAACGATTTTAATTATAAATATAAAAACGAATATAATTATAATTTCAATAAAAATAACAATTTTAATAAATATAATAATAATGATGGCGCCAATGATAATCAATATTACAGAAGACACAACAATTACAATGACTATAGACGTTATAACAATGGCAACAATACAAACTATAACAATAATAACAAACTTAGAAGTAACAATACAAATTATAACAACAAATACAATAACAATTATAACAATAATGAAAATAGATACCAACGGAATGAAAGAAATAACAGATACGATGACAATTCAAACAGACATAATCAAGAAACAAGCTATGGAGCTCAAAGACCACATGAAAGAAGAAATTCAGAAGATAACATGCATACACGAAATCAAGGATATGAGAATAGAAGAGTAAATTATCAAAGAATTGATGATGGAATTACAAGAAATAGGTCGGAAGATAGAAATCAAGACATGACTGGTATGAATGTAATTGAGACTTGTACAGGACAAACGACTGCACAAGTACATAATGAAAATCCTTTTTAAAATCGCACTCACCAAAAGAGCAAAATCTGTATATCTGTGCTTATGAAAATCCTATAGAATTTATAGATTTTTATAAGAATTCAAAATTAGATGTAAATATTGGTTTAATTTTAATAAATTGTTTAATAAATAATATCAGGGCTAAAATACTTATTGACACAGGTTCTGAAGCTTCGTTAATTAGTCAAAACTTGGTAAATAAATTAAATATTGCAGAAGTTAACATAATTAAAATACCAAAATTAAACTTAGTAGGTGCTAACTCTAAAAAACTGTGTGAGATTAGTAGGTCAATAAATGTAAATTTAAATATTGAAGGCAAAATAATCAATGTACAAATGTTAATAGCTCCTAACATTGAAACAGAGGTAATTATAGGGTCTGATGAACTGGAGAAACATAAAGCCATCATAGATTATAAAAAAAGACAAATCCAAGTGGATGGAAAATGGGTAGACTTTGAAATAAATCAGAAGGAAGAAAATACCAGAAAATTGGGAAATATGTACAGTGAAGAAATAGGTGTAAAAGAAGGTATAGAGATGTATCAAAAGGATGAGGTAATTGAAGAAATAGGTATAAATTGTTCCAAGGAATGGATAGAAGAAATTAACAAGTTGATTAAGAAACACCAAGGTCTATTTTCAAAGGAAAATAGAGTAGCTGCTAATTATGTACATAGAATTGAAGTAAATGAAGATATAAGAAATTTCAAGGCCAAAACGTACCCAATTCCCTATAAACACAAGGATAGAGTTCAAGAAGCTATAACTGAATTATTAAATAATAAAATAATTGAAAGAAGTACAACACAGTACATAAACCCTATAGTGGTAGTAGTTAAAAAAAATGGTGAATTACGACTATGTCTTGATGCTAGGACTATTAACAAATTTTCAAAGCCTCAATATGAAGCACCTATGTCAGTTGAAGCTATTTTAGGAAGAATTACTAAAACTACAATCTTTTCAAAATTAGACTTAAAGCACAGTTTCTGGCTTATTCCGTTACATGAGGATAGTCGAGACTTTACGGGTTTCTCTATAGATGGAGAAATTTACAGATTTTGTGTTGTGCCATTTGGTGTGCAAAGTGCATGTAGTGCGTTAGTTAAGGCACTCCATAAAATTTTAAATAAATACGAATCATTTGTTCTTCACTACATTGATGATATTTTAATTTTCTCAAAGAATGCAGAAGAACATCTATTTCATGTGCAGACAGTGTTGAAGGAACTGGACTTCGCTGGTCTGAAATTAAATTGTAATAAGTGTGAGTTTTTTAAAAGTGAAGTTAAATATTTAGGATACAAATTGAATCAGAATTATGTACAATTAGATCCTGACAGAATAAAAATAATACAAGAATATGCAAGACCGAAGAATTTAAAAACGTTAAGAGGATTTCTTGGCATGCTTAATTATTACAAGAGGTTAATTCCTGACCTTAGTCAAAAGGAAATACCATTAATTGAACTGCTTAAGAGAAATACTAAGTGGGAATGGAATACACAAAGAGAACAGGCTTTTCAAGAAATAAAAGCACAATTTGTTGAGAATCTCAAAATATATCACCCTATATATGAAATACCTTTTATTCTTAGAACCGATGCCTCGATACAAAGATTAGCAGGTGTATTGGTGCAATACCAAGAGGAAGGGGAAGTACCAATATGTTTTGTTTCTCGTACTACCAAGAAACATGAAAAGAACTACAGTGTTAGTGAACTTGAACTAGCTAGTATAATCTTTGCAGTAACTAAGTTAAGATTTTATTTAATAGGCAATCAGTTTAGTATAGAAACTGATAATCAAGCTCTGACATCAATATTGAATAATAAATTTGGAAATAATAGGATTCATCGCTGGTCATTACTCTTACAAGAGTATGATTTTAAAATTAAGTTTGTTCCTGGCCACTTAAATATTGTTCCAGACTCAATCACTAGGATGGAAGAAGAATCGAGGGGTAAAAATAAACAAATTAAAATAGGAGTAAATTTATTGAAGAATGAAGAGGGAATATTTTCAAAATTGAAAATAATAGAAGATCAAACCAAACTAGAAGATAAGGAAAAACAAAGAGCATTATTTAAGGATGAGATTTACTATAAAATTGTAAATGAGACAGAATTATATGTCATAACACAAGAGCTAACGAAAGAAATCTTAACAGAACTACATTTGCAATATGCACACCCAGGTAGTCGAAAAACTTGGTTGATATTCAGAGAAAACTACATATCTAAAGGTGATTTGGCTATATCTAAGGAAATTTCAACAAAATGTGCAATTTGTCAGTTAGCAAAAAAAAAAAAAATATGCATAATGAAAATGTACCAAAAACAATTTCTGCAGAAAAACCATTGCAGATAATTGCTATTGATTTCATGTCAAACCTTATACCAAGTGTAGAAAAAAATAAAAATATTTTAATAGTCTTGGACATATTTTCTAAATTTATTAAATTATACCATACGAGGAAAACAAACACAAAAATTGTAAAAAAATGTTTAAAAGATTATTTCATTAATATAGGATTACCAAATTATTGTATAATGGATAATGCAACTTACTTTAATAATGAACAGTTAAAATGTTGGTTAAAGAAGTCCAATGTTTATGCAACATATACAAGTGTCAGACATCCAAGCTCAAATCCCTCAGAAAGGTACATCAGAGAGATAACTAAATACTTAAGAATATTGACACATAGTCATCACCAATTATGGGAACAACAGTTGTCGAATATTGAAGAATTTATCAATGGTGTTCCAAATACTGTAACAGAAGTGCCTCCGATAGTACTAATGAAAAAGGTTCTTCCAAATAGGCCATGGTTTTCTAAAAATAAAGAAAATTATGAAATGCTAATTGAAAAGGTAAATAATAGACTCAAAAGACAAGGGGAGAAATTTATTAAGAGAAAAATGAAAAATATTAGGAAACAAGTTACTTTTAATAAAGGAGAATTGGTAATAATTAAGGCATTACGAGTCCCTAATAGAAGGGAAAACAAGTGTACAAGGCTTCAGTTGCCTTTCGAAGGGCCATACGTTATTGATAATGTAAATGGTATTAATAGCTATCTTCTAAAAGATCCGATAACATTTAAAATAAGAGGAATTTTTCATATCAGCCAGCTATACAAATTTTGTTCATAAAAAAATTAAATATTTAACGGTGAAATTTAATTTGAATGTAACAGTATATTGACTTTAAAATAGTACCATGACTTGACAACAGGAAAATAAACTTGAGTCAAAATTGCATACGATGATTAATAAATGTTAAAATTTAAGGAATAATTAAGAAATAGTAAAATGGGGAGATAGTAGATAAGACTCATAAAGTATCACCAATTAAAATATAACCTATGTAGCATAAAGGTAAAAAAAAGTGTAATTTAAAGGATAATATTATTAAATATTAAATTTTGAATGTATAATGAAAGAATAGTGAGTAATATGAAGATTATATTGTTGATATGTGATAATAATTAAATAGTTTATGGTTAAATAAAGAAAGAATTAAGTAATAGGCATGAAGTACAAACATTTATGCTGCATTGATTAAATTATTGAGAATATTGGTGATAATTTATCAGATCAATAAAATAGTGTTATATTTAGCAAAAATTTAAATAAAGTTAAAATTGGTATTCTCATTTCTTTTGTTCAAAATAAATGAGAGATACAAATTTTGGGAAGTTGTTATAGAAAATAAAAGCATAAAGTGACAATGAGCATGTTGGAATAGTGCAATGTTATATACAAATAACATTGTTTGAATTAAAAGGTTTACTTACTTACCGAAAGTTGTAGAGACTTGAAGTTAAGGAACACTCAGTATAGTATTATTGATACCTAGTCAACCATTTATGAATTGTATTTGAAACTAAAAATAAAATTCAAATTTAAAACTTAAATTTATAAAATGAAATAAATAGAATGAATCAAAAAAAAAAAATAATAATGATGTGATCAATAAAAGAGAAAATTTGTAAAATAGTTATAAGCTACAGTTTAAACGTTACTAGTTAAAGAAAACAAACAGTGAATAAAGTGATATCTACAAGGAAAAATATAACTTAAGTATGAAAAATTAGCTTAATGAATGACAATTTGTTACCAGAGAAAAAAAAAAAAAGATAATAAATCAACAAGATAGACAGACATCAAAAATTTTGGATAAAGAAGTAAAAATCATATTACATTTAAATTGGAGCAAAGAAACTGGATTAAAGGAGCCCTGCGTTAAGATATTGAGCTATAAAAGGTATTCTAGCTACCATTTTTACAAGGTAATTGACATAAATAATAATTTGACAAGTGTACACTAAGTGCTGAAGTTACTTACCCTTTCGACTCGCCGAGTCATAATATGCACAACATTAATAAAGACAGTTAAACATATTTCTGCAAGAGTTTGTCACTATTCGAAATACGGACCTAACATTGAACTGAACTGGTTCACAAACAAAACTATAAACTTTCATTTTAATAGGCATTTGAGGAACACTTTTAAAACACATTTGCTAAATTAGTTATAAGGTAGTTTTAGGTGTACATAGTTTAATTTAGTTATTAGCATTGACTGTAGTCGAGCCGTATTGTTTGTTGTTGTCTGATCGTGGTGTCATTTTGGAACTTAAAATTAAATGGGAGTGGCTATTGAGGTCTAATCTAACCGGTGTCTTGTGGTAAACTGTATTTTGGATAGACAACCAACAATACGCAAACTACATCTCCGTTTATGGCACAAACTACTATTTCAACAAGTAGAGAAGTGGAAATAGTGAGTTTGCGTCAGTTGTTGTTCATTTACATTTTCTTTTGATTTATTCTTATTCCAAGGAATGTTTTTTTTGGCAATTTTTGAAAGTTTTATTTGAATAAAAACATGTTCAATTTTTAAACAAATTTATTTTGATTTGGGGTTTAAATAAAAAAAAAATATAAAATATAAAATTTGATAAGTATTATTGTGGAACCGACACCTCTGAAGAAAAGTCTTTTGCTCGTACATATCTGAATAAAAAAAAAAAATAAGTAGTTAAAGAGTATAATCTTGGTAAAATTCCAACATGATCATTTAACTAATTGCACTTTAGTCTAATAAAAAAAAAATGATAAAGTTTGATATTAGTAGATATGTATAAAGGCGCTCAACATAAATAAAATAAATAATTACATCTAAGTACTAATACAAACTATATCAATATATATATATATATATATATATATATATATATATATATATATATATATATATATATATATTTTAATAAATAAATGATAAAATTAATTTAATATAATTGAGCGAAATTACTGTGTGTAAAAAATAACAACATGAATTCAAATCACTTACGTATTGTTTACGCTGTTGCTAGGTACACGCTAAAGTGTACGCAAATCATAAAATTATATACACGCGAAACGTCATATTGCTGTGGTGGGAGGTGTTTGTGTGAATACGTCTTGTTTGTTTTCATTTACGCAGTGACTAGCACAGTAGTATTTTATAAACCTTAGAAGCAAATTTCACATACATGAACAAATAATAATAATGCCGTGACAACAAGAAAACGAAGTAACGACTTCTCGAAAGGTGGCGGCTTCGCCGCCACAAAAAAATTTCAATCCATACCTAGCTACGACCGGCCTGGGCGGCTATCCTCGACAATCGCTAAAAAACGAACCGTTTTCGAAAGTGAGTGGTTGAAAAGCGAGTAGTTTTTGAAATCTATATTCTTGACTGGCGTTCGATAAGCATTCGTCTTTTAAAACGTGTACGTTTTTAACAAGCAAATAATATGTCTGGCATCACTGTAAACTGTCTATATCGCTGAATTCAAGTAATGTGCAGGCCATAAAAAAATAAGGATTATGTAATTTAATTACAACAAACCAATTGTAAATTTATCGAATGATGATTTGTTCTAATCACATAATATATCAATGTTCATGATAAACTAAATCGTTAATCATTGGCGGAAAACAGCTATGCAGGTGCTGTTAATGTAACCTATAATTTTAGGAAAATCGTACGTCATAAAACCTAGTTTCTATGGTACAAAATTAACTTAAAAACTTTGCTAATCTCATTCAGTTCTTTAATATCTTGTGGCAATTTTACAAAATTGTTAAAAGTTCTGGACACAACGTGTGATATAGAAGAGCTTTGAACTACCACTTGCAAGAAACCGCAAGCAAATTAATATCTATAATTAAAACATACATGAATTAATAATTAAATTCTTACACGGTAAATTATAAAAAATATTCATTCAATATCCATTAAATTAAAAAAATGGATTCTGCCTCTGCATGTCTGAATCTTTATGTTATGTTGAGAATAGGGTGTTAATACACTAAGGAAATGTCTCAATGCCTATAACGACCCTTCCAATCCTATTTTCTCAAGGAAGTGTAGGATTTGAAGTGGCTTCAAGTTAATTAAATCTCTGCTTTTCTCATTCTTATCTTCCAAGTTTTCTAATTGTACTAATTATTGCATTAATTGAAATAAATTCTCAGCTATTAGACTTTTTTAGTACTGCAAACCATATTTATAAGAAATTTGATACTTTTGTAGGTATTAATAAAAAGTAACATTTGTTAAAATAAATCAATATTATTAATCATCCTAAAAGTGACATATAAGTGACATTGACTAAATCCTTGAAAACATGCACGTTTTATCACAAACGTGTGAAAAATTCCGCTCGCTGTAAAACACCCGTTTTAAAAACGTACACGCTTTTAAAACGAATGTCGAGAATAGCGAATAGCTCGCATGTTACTAAAGCGTATACGTTTTTTAGAAAACGATTGCCGAGGATAGGGCCCCTGCACCTGCACACAGCTCACCTACTCTGTCAAGACGTTTCGCGTGTACATAAATTTTTGAATTGCGTACAAGTTAGCGTGTACCTCGACACTGTGTATTGTTTATCACTAAAGAGTAGAAAAAGATATATATTTTGTTGGTATCACCTTCTAAACGAAAAAGCTTTTAACGTATATCTATTTTTATTGTAATAAAAATAAATGCTCCTGCAGGCAAAAATTAAATATATTTTTCTCTTCTAGCATTTTTTAACATTTCTATTTCTTTTCTTAGATTTTTTCAAAAGAGACATATTTTTAAAGTAAATCCGGAGAGGTATGGATTAAGCCTTTACCTGTACTTACATAAAATTTCTTTTAGTAAAATTAAAAAATAATCCGTAAAATTGGTGTACTATGAAACCCTTGCATATAATATATATATGCTAATCTTAGTATTACAGAAATAAATTACGTAAAACATAAGTTGTACAAATACGTAAAATTTATTTATCCCTCGTAAAATATCAGTAAAATATATTATAAATTGTTTTCATTCACAAATATTAATTTCTTAAAAATCTAACAGAGGCGCCACTTTCCAGACGAACAATCTTGTAGTGTAAGGGTTTCATAGTACCCCACTTTTAAAGTTTATTTTTGACTATTTTTAAAATAAAAAAATATATATGTGTAGGTAAAGGTTAAATCTATGCTCCTCTGGAACCACTTTTTCAAAATTCAATTTAGTTTTTTCTAAAAAAAATTGAGAAAATGGGTAAAAAAAGTCGAGATTTGTATTTTTTTTTAGAAAAAACAGTTTCAAATTTTAAAAAAGTGTTTCCAGAGGAGCATATATTTATCCTTTACCTACACGTACATATTTTTTTCTTTCAGAATAAGTCAAAAATAAACTTTAAAAGTGGGGGTACTACGAAACCCTTGCATGCTCCGCTCTACAGCCAAGTAAATACTCCTCTTAAGACCGAATATCGAAGATTATTTGAGATATATAACCCGATACCACCTCCCACTTTATTTATTCTATCCAATCTCTCGGACGCAAATTGTTGAATAGAAATTGTACTTGTAAAGATATTCGGTTTTAACCATGTTTCTGTAAGACAAAAAATATGGATTTCCTTATTTAAAATACAATCTTTTAATTGCTATAACTTAGGAACTAGCGATCTTATGTTTAAATGTGCTATTTTAAAATTATTCATTTATTGAAAGCACGCGTCACGTTACAATGATTGGCCGTGTACAGTCAGTCACAAAAGTTTTCGCCAAATCGCATTATTATTCGGTGAACAGCAATTGCAGCATAAACATCGTAATAGAATTTTTGCATCATTCCGTTTGAATTTGAAGGAATAGTAGTTTTTAATATTATGTAGATAATTTGGGATGGTTTAAGTCGTCAAAAAATCGTCCTGTTGATAAGTGAGATATTATTATTAAAAATTGAATGGTAGATTTCATTAGTAAAAGTTCCCATCAAAATTATATCCGAAAATTAACTTTTTCATTATGGTATGTTAGGCCTAATAATTTTTTGAATTTTGAAAATTGTATTGTCACCTAATCCTTCCTGGTTTACCGATTTATTAACTATATAAGCCAATATCATAAAAACTGTGCAAAAATTCGACAAAAGTTTAAGTATTCTAATGGTTTTCAAGTCATAATTTGATCATATGTAATTAGCGAGATAATTAAGATAAAGTAGGACATGTCATTGTATGCTTGGTGTTTCATATTTCCCATTACTGTAACTTTCATGCCGCCCTTCCAAATTTACTCCTAAAGAGTCGAGACTGGCAATCAATTATTCTATTGGGAAACTACTATATACGACGTCTGTATGTATGCGACGTGCGTGTACCTGAGCCAGAAAAGTTTAAAATTGGATTAATTAAAATTAAATGTTATTTAAAAAAAACCCAAATGTGTTTTTAAAACCCATACACCCACACCTCACTAATGAAAGGCTAAAAAGCTCGGCTAAATTTCAGCTCTTAATTTATATTCGTCTAGTTATATCATTTTTTAAAATAATATTTAATTTTACGTCCGCAATAGGTATAAGCCAACCTGTAAACATTTTCGGCAAATGTTGAAATTTGGTTAACTTTTTTTTACTAAATGTATATGCCCAATTACTGTATTATGTTCCTCCTAATAAAAAGTTACAAATAAATAAATACAAATACAATTATTTGTCGAACTTAAGTAAATATTTAAAATTTTTCTTTATTTATAACATGAGTTAGTAAATGTATAATGAGTAAAACTCAAAACATTAGCAACAAAAATAAAATAATATGTATCTAATATAACAAAATTTGTTAGTTTTAAAAAACCCTAAAATATTCTTCTGAATGAAATTTTGCGTACTGCAAATCCACAGTGAGGCGCACTGGAGATAGATATAAATGTGTAATATTATTTATACTATTTAGAGTGGATTTTTAAGAATTTCTGTTAAAAAAAAAAAAGTTAAGAAAGGAAAACAATAATGGTTTCATATGGTTATTCCAAAACTGATCATCTCGTTCAATTTTTTCAATATGTGGCTCACCTTGTGGAGACCAAACGAAGAAATAGCACGAGTCCCTCTGGGTTAAATGTAACTGTCCCTGAATTTGATAGAAGTATTGATGGTTTTGTTTTAAGGTCATTCCATTTTGAGTAAACTTTAAATATTTATTTTTTTTACTTTTGACACACTCCCTGATTGTAATTGTTTTCAGATTTTCTGGACACTTCACTTCTAAAATGGAGAAATCAAAATCTATCAACCCATCAGGACACGCTCCAAGAAAGCATTCGTCATTTAGTCCTATAAATATACCACAATTTGTGACAGAAAGCCCAGTTAATTCCTCAAAGTCGCTTATGGCAATTGCTTCGTGTTGCTCTCCATATTTAGTTGCCGAATTTCCCTTAAATATACCATATGGCATATTTTTTACCGCATTTAGAGGGTTTGTTGATTGCTTCATTCGACATATCTTTCCAAAATTAGACGCGGTTATTCTATACAGACGTTCTTGCTGCCATAAAGGATTATTGGTTTGTCCTACTGTACGCCTTTCAATCTGCCTAATCTCATCTGACGTTTTTTGAATGGTATTATAGAATTTTTCAGGTCTGGCTTTTTTTTCTTCTTCTGAAATATTTTCGTCGGTATCTCCATAATCTTGATCTGCATTGGCTGCTCTTGTTATTGGCTTAGCCCTATAACTCCTATTTTTTCTTATTATAGAATATTTGAGTCTATAAATTTCTTTTCTTTACATCAGTTGCTCAGTATATTTTCCACAACTCTTTTCAGTAAATTTAATTAGTACTTCAATGTATTTTTCTTTGCAGTTATAGGAAATAGCAGCTAATTTACATCTTGTTTGGCACGAAGATTTAAAGCAGTAATTAATTCTCTTACCACCAACAAATTTGTTGACTAGGCTATTAAAATGTTCGGCGGGGTTATTATTTTTATTTAATTAAAAAGACGACGCATTCTCCAACACCCTTCGCAAACAGTTATTAATATCTATTATTAAACCATAATTAGTGATAAGAGGAACTAAATTTTCTTCTTCTGCTTTTTCATTTTTTTCACAAAAATATGATTCACAGAAATCATGCATTCCAAATATATGGTTAACAATATTTCTTTTTGGATATTTAATATTTTTTCAGATACTGTAATATCACTTTTTTTCCAGTGTTCAGCTGATTTTCTAATTGATGTTCTAAACCTCAGGATACTATTTTCTAGTCTTTTTCGCAGTTTAAGAGGAACTATTTTCAAAGAAGATGCGCTTCTTGTAGATTTGCTTATAAGTTTTAGCTTATTACAGAAATTTCGCAAAAGATGGTTGACACATTCCACTTTCTCTATAAGCTTCAGCTCATAGGGCTTTTCAACTAACTACAACTAACTAAAACAATACCTAGGTATAATAGTAGTTAATCATTTCTGTACATCCCTTTTCCTCCAGTTGAGATTATTGATTTTTGGAAATGTTAACGCAACATAGGTACCAAACTGAATTACAAAATCGGCCACAAAAAATAGTTTGTAACTTTATGTACTTAAATTATATTTTAGACCCTAACTTCTATACATGGTTTTTTTTACATAACCTGATACAAGCTATGTTTCTTGGGTAAGAGAATAAATATAAATATAAATGTAAATAAACAAATAAATAAAATGTTTTTTTTTATTATTTACATAAATAATACTAACCAATAAATCCGACACAGAAGCGACGATTTATATACAGCATTATATAAAAATAATTAATTCAGCATGTCCACTAGTTTTTAAAAGACAATAATTTATATACGAACAGGTCAAAAAAAATACAATTTTATTTATCTATCATGCTCTAAGCTCTAACTTTGTAATTGATGGACGCATCGAATCTCACCGACGCATCTTCACCTTATATTGTCTCTCTTATATTGTCTCTCTGACTGTACACCGGTGAGTGGTCGTAAAGAGGGCACCACATTTTAGATGAAAAATTACTACTACTAAACGAATATAAATTAACAAATAAAATTCCGCAGACGTGTTTAGTTTTTCATAACTGAGTGTGGATGCATGGGTTTTGAAAACTATCTTTTTTTTCCGATTTTTAAGGTCGTATTTTAATTATAATTAGAGACTCATTGTTGGCAATGCACACAGCCTTAGAAAAATACCTACATCTTACTATGCCCAAATTTGAAGCCTTAAACTTTAACGGTTTAGAAAATATGATTTTTCGAAATTTATTTTAATTTATTTTAATTTATTTTAATTTATTTTAATTTATTTTAATTTATTTTAATTTATTTTAATTTATTTTAATTTATTTTAATTTATTTTAATTTATTTTAATTTATTTTAATTTTATTTTAATTTATTTTAATTTATTTTAATTTATTTTAATTTATTTTAATTTATTTTAATTTATTTTAATTTATTTTAATTTATTTTAATTTATTTTAATTTATTTTAATTTATTTTAATTTATTTTAATTTATTTTAATTTATTTTAATTTATTTTAATTTATTTTAATTTATTTTAATTTATTTTAATTTATTTTAATTTATTTTAATTTATTTTAATTTATTTTAATTTATTTTAATTTATTTTAATTTATTTTAATTTATTTTAATTTATTTTAATTTATTTTATATTATTTTATATTATTTTATATTATTTTAATTTATTTTAATTTATTTTAATTTATTTTAATTTATTTTAATTTATTTTAATTTATTTTAATTTATTTTAATTTATTTTAATTTATTTTAATTTATTTTAATTTATTTTAATTTATTTTAATTTATTTTAATTTATTTTAATTTATTTTAATTTATTTTAATTTATTTTAATTTATTTTAATTTATTTTAATTTATTTTAATTTATTTTAATTTATTTTAATTTATTTTAATTTATTTTAATTTATTTTAATTTATTTTAATTTATTTTAATTTATTTTAATTTATTTTAATTTATTTTAATTTATTTTAATTTATTTTAATTTATTTTAATTTATTTTAATTTATTTTAATTTATTTTAATTTATTTTAATTTATTTTAATTTATTTTAATTTATTTTAATTTATTTTAATTTATTTTAATTTATTTTAATTTATTTTAATTTATTTTAATTTATTTTAATATATTTTAATATATTTTAATTTATTTTAATTTATTTTAATTTATTTTAATTTATTTTAATTTAATTTATTTTAATTTATTTTAATTTATTTTAATTTATTTTAATTTATTTTAATTTATTTTAATTTATTTTAATTTATTTTAATTTATTTTAATTTATTTTAATTTATTTTAATTTATTTTAATTTATTTTAATTTATTTTAATTTATTTTAATTTATTTTAATTTATTTTAATTTATTTTAATTTATTTTAATTTATTTTAATTTATTTTAATTTATTTTAATTTATTTTAATTTATTTTAATTTATTTTAATTTATTTTAATTTATTTTAATTTATTTTAATTTATTTTAATTTATTTTAATTTATTTTAATTTATTTTAATTTATTTTAATTTATTTTAATTTATTTTAATTTATTTTAATTTATTTTAATTTATTTTAATTTATTTTAATTTATTTTAATTTATTTTAATTTATTTTAATTTATTTTAATTTATTTTAATTTATTTTAATTTATTTTAATTTATTTTAATTTATTTTAATTTATTTTAATTTATTTTAATTTATTTTAATTTATTTTAATTTATTTTAATTTATTTTAATTTATTTTAATTTATTTTAATTTATTTTAATTTATTTTAATTTATTTTAATTTATTTTAATTTATTTTAATTTATTTTAATATATTTTAATTTATTTTAATTTATTTTAATTTATTTTAATTTAATTTATTTTAATTTAATTTATTTTAATTTAATTTATTTTAATTTAATTTATTTTAATTTATTTTAATTTATTTTAATTTATTTTAATTTATTTTAATTTATTTTAATTTATTTTAATTTATTTTAATTTATTTTAATTTATTTTAATTTATTTTAATTTATTTTAATTTATTTTAATTTATTTTAATTTATTTTAATTTATTTTAATTTATTTTAATTTATTTTAATTTATTTTAATTTATTTTAATTTATTTTAATTTATTTTAATTTATTTTAATTTATTTTAATTTATTTTAATTTATTTTAATTTATTTTAATTTATTTTAATTTATTTTAATTTATTTTAATTTATTTTAATTTATTTTAATTTATTTTAATTTATTTTAATTTATTTTAATTTATTTTAATTTATTTTAATTTATTTTAATTTATTTTAATTTATTTGAATTTATTTGAATTTATTTGAATTTATTTGAATTTATTTGAATTTATTTGAATTTATTTTAATTTATTTTAATTTATTTTAATTTATTTTAATTTATTTTAATTTATTTTAATTTATTTTAATTTATTTTAATTTATTTTAATTTATTTTAATTTATTTTAATTTATTTTAATTTATTTTAATTTATTTTAATTTATTTTAATTTATTTTAATTTATTTTAATTTATTTTAATTTATTTTAATTTATTTTAATTTATTTTAATTTATTTTAATTTATTTTAATTTATTTTAATTTATTTTAATTTATTTTAATTTATTTTAATTTATTTTAATTTATTTTAATTTATTTTAATTTATTTTAATTTATTTTAATTTATTTTAATTTATTTTAATTTATTTTAATTTATTTTAATTTATTTTAATTTATTTTAATTTATTTTAATTTATTTTAATTTATTTTAATTTATTTTAATTTATTTTAATTTATTTTAATTTATTTTAATTTATTTTAATTTATTTTAATTTATTTTAATTTATTTTAATTTATTTTTATTTATTTTTATTTATTTTTATTTATTTTTATTTATTTTTATTTATTTTTATTTATTTTTATTTATTTTTATTTATTTTTATTTATTTTTATTTATTTTTATTTATTTTTATTTATTTTTATTTATTTTTATTTATTTTTATTTATTTTTATTTATTTTTATTTATTTTTATTTATTTTTATTTATTTTTATTTATTTTTATTTATTTTTATTTATTTTTATTTATTTTTATTTATTTTTATTTATTTTTATTTATTTTTATTTATTTTTATTTATTTTTATTTATTTTTATTTATTTTTATTTATTTTTATTTATTTTTATTTATTTTTATTTATTTTTATTTATTTTTATTTATTTTTATTTATTTTTATTTATTTTTATTTATTTTTATTTATTTTTATTTATTTTTATTTATTTTTATTTATTTTTATTTATTTTTATTTATTTTTATTTATTTTTATTTATTTTTATTTATTTTTATTTATTTTTATTTATTTTTATTTATTTTTATTTATTCCCCCCCCCCTCTTAAAATATGAAAATCCAAAAATCATGAAACAAATCATTTTTTATTTTTGATAAGTAGCTGTATTTCAAATTTTCATGTTTTTAACATTAAGGAACAAAAATATATATAATATATACTTTCAAACAAATTTTCACCCCCGTTTCCCCCCTTAAAATGTGAAAATGCGAAAAACCCTAAAAGACTTCATTATTTTTTACGATAAGAACCTATAATTCGAATTTTTAAGTTCCTACCTTTAAACAAAATCGATACTTTCAAATAAACTTTCATCCCTGGTTCTCCCCTTAAAATGTGAAAATCCAAAAAACCTGAAACACGTCATTATTAATTTGTACTCAATAGCTGAATTACAATTTTCATGTTTCTAACTCCAAAGAGAACAAAAAAAATCGATAGTCCCATACAAACTTTCACTCCTCGTTTTCTCCCCTTAAAATGTGAAAATTCAAAAACCCTGAAACACGTCATTATTTATTTATGCTTAGTAGCTGTAATTTAAATTTTCATGTTTTTAACTTTAAAGAACAGAGTTTCATTAAAAGCTCCCTCTCCCCATTTCCTCCTATTCCCCCTTTAAAGTTAAAATTTCCAAACATTCTTTCTTAGTAGATGCTTATAAAATTAACATTGTTCCAAATGTCAGCTTTCTAGGCTCAGTAGTATTGGCTGTAGGTTGATAGGTCAGTCAGTTAGTCAGTCAGTCAGTCAGTCAGTCAGTCAGTCAGTCAGTCAGGACAAACAATTTTATATAGGTAAATAGATTAGTATGTCATAAATAAATTGTAAATAGTGTGTTTTAAATAAATAAACTCTAAATAAATTAAACAAACGTCACAATATTTTGATTAGGGAAAACTTGAGAATTAAAGGTAATAGAAGAGTAATTTCTACTTACATCAAAAATTAAAAACATAAACAAAAGTTAATGGTAAATGATTAACTAATCCTCCCATATAGAATATCTTGACAATTATTTAAAGAATGAATTATGTTACCAGTGCATAAAAAAAGGAATGCTTCAAACAAAGCATGAATTAATAAATGAAGAAATACCAGTTGGTTTCGGAATGCTTTTTAAAATGGATTGAAATTTTTCTTAAGGATCCTAGACAGAGAATTAACATCAAAAGACATCAAAGTTTTATTAGTGGTTCCACAGGTATTTCATTCTGATCTTCATTAATCAAAAGTTTTATAAACGATATGGATAAGAGCTTCGAAAAGTGTGATTACTTCATATTTGAAACTGAATAACTTTAGGCTGTTGTACAGGAAGATTTAAATAGTTTATTGGGTTGGTGTATGTCTAATACATTGGCATTTAAGTAATGTGAAAAATATTTTTATATTAGTTTTTTTAAATGTAGTAGAAAATTTCAAATATCTTATAATCTGCAAGGCAAAAGGATAACATTAATTTTATAGATCCCATTCATAACATTTTTGTGTAATCATTTAAAATGTTAGGCTTTGTGTTGAGAAATTGTAATATTCTCTCAACAAAAGCTACACAAACTAATTATAAAGCCCTGGTAAGGAGCGCATCTATAATTTATAACATGACTCACATTAAGAACCTATAGAAAGGGTGGAGAGTAAATTCCTGAGGTAATGTGGATAGTCAATATAAGCTGAGATTTCCAATTATACAGACATTTTGCAATTCCTCTTAGATAAAAGAGACCAGAGATATAACATACACCGGTGTTAAACCTGCACAAATGTTGCCAATTTCTAAAGAAAGGTTAACGGAGTGGGGGAACTGGACAGGGACCCGAACTTTGTGACAGGGGCCGGACTTTGTTTATTATCATCAAAATGAACTATTAGATTTATTTAAAATATACGTTCAATGGAATTGTATTATGAAATAAATTTAACGTCATTTTTTAATATCAAACAGATGCCACGACATTTTATGTAAAGAGAGGACCTTTTATAGAATATTTCGTTAGCTATTATTTACTACGGACTTTTCTGTAAGAGACTACAGTAAAATGTTGAAATAGAATATTGTTAATCTAGTAAAAAATGTCTAAGAGTATTATAAAAAAAAGCATGTGCGCAGGCGAATACTGCAAATCAAACCTTGTGAGTTGAACATTATATTTTTTCTACGACTATCACATAATATTAAAAATTAGTCAAAATGAGAAAATGCTGGTTTGTATTATAACCTCAGAAAAAGATATATTAAAGCTTGTTTCTTTAGGAATATTAATTAATATAGAGGATGAGTCACATAAAACTCTAGAAATGCATATGTCTGAAATCAGATAACATTTTAAAATTTAAACCTATTAAAAGGCATATGGTCGCCAGGAGTGGGAGATTATCGAAATAAATTATTGATTATTAATAATAATCGATTATTTTCGATCAATCGATTATTTTTAAACAATCTATTTTTGTTCGTATTTCTTTTAAAATCGACTACTTGATTATTTTTGAAAAATCAAAAATAGATTAATTTAAAAGCCAATTAACCAATAGATCAGTGTTTACAAAAAATAATAAACGAATTATCGTTTATTTTAAATAATCGATTATTTTTAAATAATCTATTTTTTTTTTCGTATTTCCATTGAAACAGATTATTCGATAATCTTTGAAAAATCTAAAATGATCGATTAATCATAAATAATCGATTAATAAAAAATAATTGATTAATCAAAAATAATCGATTAATTAAAAGTCGAATAATCAATAAATCGATTAAAAAAAAAAAGAATTATTTCCTTTAAAATCAATTATTCGATCATTTTAAAAACATCGAAACTAATCGCTTAATCGAAAATAATCGATTAAGGGAAAATAACCAATTAATTAAGAAGCCGATTCTACGTTAAATCGATTTTCCAAAAAAATAACTGAATTATCGATTATTTTCAAATAATCCTTTTGTTTTCATATTTCATTTAAAATTATTTGATTATCTTTGAAAAATCGAAAATATTCGATTAATAAAAAGCTGATTGACCGATAAATCGATAATTCTAACAAGTATTACAAATTAAAAATTTAAAAAAACCGACTTCAAAAACGTGCAGATGCCACATCTTAACCAAATTTATATGGGACCACCCCTGAGGTACCCCCTTTCTAACAAAAAAAGAATCATTGAAATCGGACACCGTGTTAAAGAATAATCCGGGTTGGCAGATATATATCACACGATATATATCATGTTATAATATATCGTGATATATATCATGATATTTATTGCTAGATAAATATCAATGTTGATGATATATATATCCAATATTTAAATATCTTTAAATCTGCTTAATATATAACAACCTGGCAACGTAGCATTGCATCAGTCTGTTAACAACTGTCTGGGATTTTTCTGGGTAGAGTGTTTACATTTATCGATTTATTCTCTGTTGTGTGCTATTTTTAGTTACAGTTAGGCATTGTGTGTTGCAACTATTATTTTTCTCTTTTCTATACTGTTTATTTATTATTAAAAAATGCCAAAAAGTAAACATTCAGTGTGGGTAAATTTTCGATGCGTAAATAAAGATCAGAATAGTGGTAAATGGGCTATTTGTAAAAAATGTGAAAAGGAGATGCAGGGAATCCCACAGAGAATGTTAAAACACATTGAAAAGTGTCTAAATAGTGAAGCTGGAACAACGGATATAAATACTATTGGAAATATTAATCAAACCTTGACCCTGGAACAAGAAGAAACTGAACGTGTTAAAAATAAAAATGGTAAGTTATTATATTTAATAAGCGCTTTTTAATAACCAAAAATGAAAATTGCATGGTAAATAAAGAAAATGTTACATTCTAAAAATACAAATTTGTATAAGGCTGTTGGTTGGCATGAATAAAAAATATAAAATAGTTTGTTATATGGTGTTAGCTCAGACATTTCCTTTTTTGAACTGTTTAATTATTACACCATCTCTTTTTATCTGCCGACCAATAATTATATCTATATTTAAAAAATAATATTTTACTTTCTCTTTCAGTAACGATATTATCATCAACAGTAAAACCGCCGAAAAAAAAGCCCTGCTTAGATATAAATAAATTAAATGTTGCTAAGGACGTCAGCGTAATTTCAACATCAAAATCATATGCACACACCATTGATTTACAAATTGGCAAATTTTTCTTTGCGACGAATACACCATTTAGACATGTAGAGCATGACGAGTTCAAAAAAATGTGTAAAGTTTTAAGACCAGGATACAAGCCTCCTTCCAGAAGGAAAATTGGAAATGATTTATTGGACGAAGTATATAATGATGTTACAGAACTATGTAAAGATAAATTAAAAGGAGAAGTTGTATCAATGTCAGTTGATGGATGGTCAAATGTTCATAATGAACCAATAATTTGCTGTTCTGTTATAAATGAATATGGTGAATCGTACTTAATTAAAACTGTGGATACCTCTGGACATTCACATACAGCTGATTACTTAAAGGAAGTCGCTTCTGATGCTGTTATACATATCGAAACATTTTTTGGTGCGAAAGTAAGAAGCATTGTGACTGATAATGCCAAAAACGTTGCAAAAATGAGAAAACTTCTAGCAGCCACACCTCAAATTGATGTTATACAATATGGTTGCTCGGCTCATATTCTCAACTTGTTGGCAGAGGATATACAGAATCAGGGCCTTAAGGAACATATTATAAAAGTTATAAAATACTTTAGAAACAAGCATTTACCTTTAGCCTGGTACAAGAGAGCGCAAGGGAAAATGCTTGTCCTTCCTCAAGAAGTTAGATGGAACACTGTAACTGATACATTAAAATCATACCTAGAAAATAGAGGGATACTTGTACAAGTTTGTCAAGATCATAAGGACGCCATTGATCGTGATATATTCTGTATTGTAAATGATATAAATATCACAGTAAATGCAAAAGAGTTTTTAAAGCGTATGGAGCCGATTGCAATTTCATTGGATCGCATGCAAAGGGATGGAACTACCATAGCCGTTAGTGTAGAAATTTGGAAAAAACTAGAAGAAGATTTACAAGGACAACCACGTAATGTGCTCGAACACTTTCGAACTAGAAAGGAGATGGCCTTAACACCAAGCCATTATTTAGCAAATTTATGCGACCATCGCTTTAGAGGGAGAAATTTAAATAATATGAAGAAAAGAATCTAGCATATCAGTATTTAGAGACTATAAATAACAATTTTATACCTTTTGTAATGGCATTAAATTCAGGGTCAAAACCGTTTCCTCAGTTTATGCTTGCGTCTGCTTTTCAAAGCACGCCCCCTATGACTTGGTGGAAGGCACTTACTTTAGATTTAGATGACAAAAAAGATTTCGTTTTTGATTGGACAAATTTACAACCCACCTTTTTAGAAATGTGTTCAAAGCTACTGACTGCAGTAGCATCATCTGCCGGATTGGAACGAATTTTTTCCACATTTGGACTTGTACAGTCCAAACTAAGAAATAGACTAGGAACTGACAAAGCTGCCAAATTAACTTTTATTTTTAAATTTCTTAATCAGGACTGTTCCAAGAAAGCCACCAATTTGGACTGGTTATACAATCAGCAACAAAACCTTGAAGTTCCTGTGGCATCCTGTAGTAAATATAACCCAGAGGAACAAGAACCAAACTCCGAATCGGACTGATTTTCTTCTTCTTATTTTGTTTTTATAAAATTAATTTGTCATAGTTTTTATTTGAAGTAAATTAAAAGTTAAAAGTAACAAACATTTTCTAAAAATAATAAATGAAAACAAAAACTTATTAAAAAGTGTGTAATTATAAATAAAAATTTAATTCTGTTATTAAATTTACTGTCAAAAATACTCGACAATCTGCAAAAATCGAAGAAATATATTAATATATTTTTTCATCATTATACACTTTAAATACTTCTTTGTTTTTATTACTTATTAACCACGCCTATTATCCTCCAAAAGGATTTTCTCAAAAGTTAATTGAGACAATCTGATATATATCAAATTTTGATATATGGGTGATTGTATGAATACTGAGTAATTCCATGTCCCTGCTCTGTAAAATCAATTGTATGTGTAATTAGAGTTGCAGTTAAATGTTTTGTTATCCAATTAAACATATATTTAATGGTAATATATTACATTTAAGGAAAAAAGTACGCATTACTTTTTTTTTTCGCAAAAAATCTGCCGGTTTGTCATTCCCGTGGCTGTCCCTACTATGACAACAAAACTTAATGTAATCATAATATTGCTAAAAACTTAAGTAAGTGAACACAATATTTTTTTACAACTGTGAGATACTTATATTTTACTGGAGCACGAATTAAACATGATTTACTTAAGGCATACTTAAATAACAAATTTTTAAAGACTGTCCCTTAAAAATCTCGTCATTACCGTGTTGATCACTTTACCGCCTTTTTTGAATTTGACCTTGGTGTTAAGAAAACACAACAACGCCATTATTTCCGTTCAAGTCGACAGTTGCCTAAGAGCCGTCGTCGAATTCGAACAAGCTGTATTCAAAATTGTGCGACGCGAATTTGTGCTTTTAAACAAGGTTGTAACCTGCTGGTCCGTCATTACCATGGTAAGTGAAAATTTGTTTTAGATATATATTTTTTTTTAACAAATTACTTTAAAATGAACTAAAAGTAGTGTCCCTCTCATACATGCAAAATTTAGTTGAATTTGTTTGTATTAATATATTTTTTAAATAAATATTGCCGAATATGTCATTCCCGTGTCGTCATTCCCGTGAAATTTTCTTGACACGGGAATGATACGTTTGACACGAAAATGACGAACATCTAATAAAAAGTAAAAAATGTAGATTGACTTTTATTTATTTGGTTTAGGACAAACGACAAGGCGTAAAGAAACCGAGGGAAGATATTTTAAGAGAAAAAAGAGAGCGGGAGCGGGAAAGACGAAGAAAAATACGGGAAGATCCAGTTAAAAGGCAAGAACAAAAAGAGAAGGAGCGGCAAAAATATTTGAAACAGAAACAAAATAATCTTAAGAAAAGTGTTAAAGACATGACCCCCAGGGAACAACGTCGAATACGAAAGAAATGGAAGGAAAATTCAAAGAACTACCGTTTAAAAAAGAAGCAAACAGAAATAGAAACGTCTTTATTGGAATTAAATACCCCTCCTATTTCTTCCGATGAAGAAAACCAGCCGGCAAACGTGGACGTTTCTTTTCAGCGACAGATTGGCAGAAAAATAGCCAACAGAAACAAAATCAAACGATACAGGGAAAGGAAAGAAGCAGCGATTAAGATGCAGGATTTGAAAAGGAAGGCTGAACTATATAAAAAGAAATACTATAGACTTCTACAAAAGAACAAACAACAAAGAAGTCATGAGACTACTGATTCAAACTTGACTCCACTAACAAAAGTAAACATGTTATTAAATGCATCCCAGATTGAACCTTCAAAAGTTGAAGAAGTAAAGAAAAGTTTAATATTTGGTGAAGTAGTGCAGCAGCAGTTAGTAAATACTTACCAAGAATTAAAAAGCGATCAAAAGAAACAAGTATTTAAAAAAATGTTGGATGGCAAAGTAATAGAAAAATACAAAATGCGAACAAAACTTTCTACAGTCATGAAATTTCGAAAATCATCAAATTTCAACAATAAAAATATAATGAGTTTTGAGAGAAAAAAAGGCAAACATATTCAAAGAACTGACATTATTAAACTAAAAATTAAAGACTTTTTAGAACTAGAGGACAATAGTAGGGTATGCCCTGGTAAAAAAGAATTTGTAAAAAAAGATAAGGTAACAAAACAAAAGCGTTTTCTTTCAAACACGTTGAAGAATTTGTACCAAAAGTTTCTTCATGCATATCCGAACTTCAAAATAAGTTACAAATTTTTTTGTCTTGCCCGACCTTTCTATATTAAGCCAATGAGAGTTTCCGATAGAGAGACTTGCAAATGTATTATCCATGCCAATATGGAATTAATAGTTCAAAGTCTGTACATAAATAAAATTGTATTTGGGAAAACTCCCAATGATGTAATTAAAGATATATGTTGTAGCACATATGCTGCAGACTGCCTTTTACGTAAATGCAATAATTGTGAAAATGCCAAACCTCATTTTAAAGAGTACATTGAAAGCGAACTTTTACAATATTTCCAGTGGATTTACTTAAAGCAGAACTATTTCGACAAGAAAACACAAACAGTTAAACAAACCAGAAAAGTCGCAAAGCAACCCAAAGAAGTCAAAGCAGCTGAGTTGGTAACTATTTTCATGAAAAAGCTGCCAGTATTTTTGAGTCATGAAGGCAGAATTTTACATCAGCATCACTCTATCTCCGTACTGAAGAAAGTGTTGAAAGCCAACGAAATCATAATACATTGTGATTTCAGTGAAAATTATTCTTTGAAATATGCGGAAGAAATACAGTCTTTTCATTTTGGAAGTGCGAGACAACAAATTACATTGCACACTGTTGTAGTTTACTCCAATGATGGGTTAGACACTGTTACCAAAAGTTACTGTACTCTGTCAGAATCACTACATCATGGACCGGCAGCTATTTGGGCTCACCTCCAACCTATCCTAAAAGAATATACACAAAATAGAATCGATACAATCCACTTTTTAAGTGACAGTCCTGCAACCCAATATAGGAACAAACAGATGTTCTCTTTCCTTACTAATCACTTCATGGAGCATTTTCCAGAAGTTAAAAATGTTTCATGGAATTACCACGAAACAGGTCACGGCAAGGGAGCTCCTGATGGCATTGGTGGCGTTTGTAAGAGAACTGCAGATCGAGTTGTGGCACAAGGGAAAGACATTTCTAGTTTTGAGTCTCTCGTTAATGTTTTAAAAGAATGCTGTCCTGGTATATCTTTTTATATAATTAATTCTAAAGATATAGACACGTTTGCATCTATTATCAGTAAACAAAATCTGTTAGCTTTTAAAGGCACTCTAAAAGTGCATCAGGTTATACCTGTACAAAAAAAGCTTTGGTTAAGAAGTCTTTCTTGTTTCACATGTACAGATTTCTGTAAGCACTACAATCTAGGATCCATCTCTTATGAAGATGTATCCCCTTCTTCAAAGACACATGAATGCTCTGATGAAGATTTGCCCCTTAGTACTTTATTAAAAAACGATTCTAAATTAAAATTTAGTGATGTTTATAGTGATGATGAAGTACCAACTTGTTCTTATTTCAGTTCCGGAGCAAAAACTGGAAAATATGTATTAGTGTCTCTGAAAAGTGTTAATAAAAAACTTGCTATAAATTATAGATATGTAGCTGTGTGTCAATCAGATTTTCAAGATGATGAAATTAAAGTTGCTTTCTTGAGACTCTCTGATTGTGTAAATGGAGATACATTTAAGATTGGAGAAGAAAATGACGTATCTTATGTTCAAGAAGAACAGATACTTGAAATTCTTCCGGAACCAAAATTAATAATAAAGGGACACAGAATATATTACAAATTTCCGCGTTCAATTGATGTATTTGAAAGTGCATAAGTTTAAATTATTTTGATGTTATTCTATATTAGTTTTTTTTTTAACAGAGTTCCTATTTTGTTTTCCATATTATTATTAATATATATTTTTTTTTTTTGATAAATGTCTCATTAAATATTTGTTTTATTAAAAAAAACTTAAATAATTAAATTAAAATTTAAAATCAATCTCATGTTGTATAGTTTTCCTTCCCCTGTATACAATTTGTCATTCCCGTGTATAATTTGTCATTCCCGTGACACCATTTTACAAAAAAATATCAAAAAAATAAAAACTAAGCATTTTTAAGCTGGTTCAACTTCACACAAGAACTCAACCCTTCTTTTGATCATATTTTAATAACTGATACTATAAAATTTTTTTATTATTTGATTTGACAAATTTACTTCAAGTAATTACTCAATATTCATACAATCACCCATATATCCGATATATATCGTATATATCCGATATTTTGATATTTATAATAAATATCATGATATTTGTCAACCCTGAGAATAATCGCTGAACATACATAAAAAAAAAAATATCGCGACGGATTGAAAAAAAAAATATCGCGACGAATTGATAACCTCCTCCTTTTTTGAAGTCGGTTAAAAAATAACCGAAATATATATTATATAAAATAACCGATTATATTCGATCAATCGATTATTTTCATATAATCTATTTTTTCGCAATTCCTTTAAAAGAAATTATTCGAATACCTTTAAAAAATTGAAAATAATCGATTAATCTAAAATATTCGGTTAATCGAAAATAACCGATTAAGCGAAAATAACCAATTAATTAAGAAGCCGATTCTACGATTAATCGATTTTCCAAAAAAAAAAAAAAAATAACTGAATTATTGATTATTTACAAATAATCCTTTTCTTTTTTTATATTCCTTTTAAAATTGATTATTTAATTTTCTTTGAAAAATCGAAAATAATCGATTAATAAAAAGCTGATTGACCGATAAATCGATAATTCTAAAAAATAACCGAAATATCGATTATATAATATAACCGATTATATTCGATTGATTATTTTTATATATTCTATTTTTTGTATTTTAAAACAAATTATTCGAATACCTTTGAAAATTCGAAAATAATCGATTCATCGAAAATATTCTATAAATCGAAAATAATCGATTAATTTAAAAAGTCGATCAAACAATAAATCGATTTTTCTAAAAAAAAAAAACGATTATTTTCAATAAATCTACTCTTTTTGTAATCCCTTTATAATCGATTATTCCTTTACCTAAAAAAACGAAAACAATTTATTGAAAATGTTCGATTAATCAAAAATAATCGATTAATAATTATAAATTAATTATAAATCGATTTTCATGAAAACGATAAATCGATTATTTTTGTATCGGTCATGCTTTTATCCAAGCATTTAGCTCTAAAATTTATGGATTCGGATTTATTGATCCTGTTTATCTTTGAAACCGCATTCGATTGTATAATAAATATTGCTAGAATTTAGATTTTTTTAGTAAACGAAGATTTTTTTTCGAGTTGTTTAGGGGTTTATAATGTAACATTTTACTAATAATATGACTAATTTCCGTAACTTTAGTATTGTTTTGCTTATACTAGATCATATTGCGCGTTTTACTTTATTTTAAAACTTAAGATTCAAATGTCACTTCCGATTTAAACGCAAATAAAATGAACCTTGAAATTTTAAGTAGGTGAGCCTGTATTTCATCTAATATTCTTGTAAAAATACCTAATAAAGGGCTAAAAACCACCTTTAGTAAATATTCTTAGAACACTACTTTTTAAAAACAATGTTTCGTTAGTAACAATGCCTATTTACTTCTTATTTAGATTAAATGTTTAAAATTTTACTCTTTTGTAAATTAATGCATTATGAAATCTATTTTCTGAAATATTATGTATTTGACGCTTAATATTTATTGAAACCCCTTAATGCGGATCTGAAGTATTCAGCTCAAAGAATCATGGCGACTTTATGTCAAAACGTCAACAAATATTTACCGCTGAAAACGAATATATTTCTTATTTTTCATAACATTGACACGTATATTATTTGTATATACAATTTTTCACCATACATCGTGGCACTTTCAACTTGAAATTGAATAACTAAAACACTTTAAATTGCTAATAACACCAACAAATAATTCAAAAAACGGCGGTCCATAATGATTTACTCACGCGGAGACAAGCATAGAATAGATATTTCGGAGCAATTCGGGTGGCGTCGTGAACACAATGATTTTTAATTGGTGGGTTACTTGGGTTTAAAATAGACAACATGCGCAGTGTGCAATGTTACATCTCCAGTCTCTTTTATCTAAGCAATTCATAGATTTATGTCTACTGGAATTACTTAAAAAATATCATGACCTGTCATTTGTTTTCAAACTTATAAACTGTTCTAAGGGGTATATAAAATAAAATAAATAAAATTGGCAAACATGAATAATTTGGAAATGTTTGAAATGATTTGAGAGTCTTTAATGCTTATATACCTAAGGAGAGAAATAAGATTAAGGTTAGATTGTAAATGATGTAATGTGTTTTAATTCTAAGGAACTGTTTATTTTTTTTTGTTATATGTACTTTATAATTTCTTTTTATTACTTATATTGTTAAATCAAACTTTAATATAGGTATGTAAAATTTGTTTTTAAATAAATTTATTCTTATCATTTGCAATGGGGTCTTTCCGTAATATAAACATAGCCCAAAAGCAGTATTATCCCACCGAAATCAGGACATATAGTCATGGTTTGCACTTATGAAGTTTGACCCTAACATCTCAATCTGAACTGCCCTATATATAGCCCCAAGAGCCAAACCCCAACTATCATTTGAAAAATAAATATAAGCTCATAAAGGCACTTACTTTTTTTGAGAACAGACCATGGATACCCTCTCTTCTTTTGCATAGGAACATTTTTCACAGTACGTTTTGATGATTTCGATTTAATTACAATTTGTTTGCTGCTACACGGCTGTACAAAATAATTCGGATAATCATTGATCTCATCCTCTTTTTTTAGAGTAGGCAAATCACAACAGGACGTCAAAAGTTCACTTTCATCTTTAAACTGGGCATATTCACTTATTTCGCTAATCACAGGCTTGATATCACTGATATCTGCCACTTTAGTTTCGTTAGCTTTTTGAGGTTCTTCTTTAATGGTGTTAGGAACATTATTAACATTGTCACGCACCGATTCGTACTCAATCTTTTCCAAAAAATCAGAACTTTCAATTTTAAACAGTTCACATTCTTGTTTGATTTCATTAAAATTTACTAACTCCTTCGTTGTTTGATATTCATAAATATTGTCAGTATCACCAAGCACGCAGTCTTGATCGTTTTTAAACGTTTTATCCCTTGTAGAACACCAATAATTTCCATTCATTTGATCGGAAACAAAATCTGATTCTATTTTAATTATCTTCTTATTGGGATCAAAGAGTTCTTGTTTCACATCCATCGTTGTATTAATTGAATAAACGATAAACTAAGCACTGTTTTCAATAATTCAATCATTCAACATAAATGGAGTTTTACTTCTTAAAAATGTAATTAAAAAAAGTGAGAATAAAAATAAAAACAATATTTTGGCGTATGACATCTGGCATACACACAACATTGCCAACCCAATTCACGAAAAATCCTCGTAAAATTTCTTGAATTTTTTAATTTTTTTGTTTTTTTCGTGGATATCAAACAAAAGACTTTAATTGGTTCCAAAAACAACTAATTAAACTGGTAAGTCAATGTAAATATTTGGTTCGGTAAAATTTGTCTGTGCTATTCTGGGGCGAGGTAGAAATTTATTTTTCTATGGGTAGAAACAACCTGTAGCTGATCGTAATCAAAGATAAAATAATATAAACGGGATAAAGTAATTCTTCAAATCTGTGTGTGTAATGTGTCTCGCTAGTTTATAATGTGACGTAAATTTTGTTCCCCTGGAGCGCGTTCAGGAAACACGCTCCGACCAAAAAGAGTGCGATCAATTTGGTCTTGGTTCGTTCAAGAACAGTCAGGGTTCAATTATGGACGTTTAGCTACTCTCGTTCAGAAAGTCGAGTCAAATTAGTCTGGAGTGCACTCTTTTTACCCAGTTTAAACAGGGTTAATTTGAGTAAATTTGACAGAACGTAGAGTTCTTTTGCAGAAGTTGCTGTTTCATATTATTTTTGTGTGTCATAAAGGTGTTTGTACCAATGAACTGGAGTGGGGTAGAAAGCCAATGTGCATATTGTATCAATCATTGATCTGGCAACCTAGGGATACGACATGCCTAATCGAAAAGTGGGACCGGTCCGCCATTACTGTGAGTGCAAATTGTCAAATTTTATAGGTTATATTTTTAGTGTCATTTGTGTAATTAAATTTGAATTTAATTTGTGTTTGAGCAAATTTTGAGTGTTAAAAACTTATAAAGTATATAATGCCTTGCTGTGTTATATGTTCCTGCTCTAGCGATAGACGTTTTTGTGAAAAATCGACTGGAATAACGTTTCATAGGTTAGTATCAAAATTATAAATATTATACAGGACAGTATTATGACAGGTTTGTATAAAATGTGTAAAAGTATGCTTTTAAAAATGCAAAAAAATCATCTATCAACTTTTGGGCCCACCTATATTGGAATAAATACTTTTTCATACGAAATAATATTTATGGATTTCCAAAAAATCCTGAAAAACGTAGCGCGTGAATACAGTTTGTCAAGAAGCATA
Organism: Psylliodes chrysocephalus; assembly: GCA_927349885.1. Taxonomy (NCBI): domain Eukaryota; kingdom Metazoa; phylum Arthropoda; class Insecta; order Coleoptera; family Chrysomelidae; genus Psylliodes; species Psylliodes chrysocephalus. Next base: position 84,516,138 of record OV651814.1, read on the forward strand.
ATTGGGAACCTTCTAAATTATATATATATATATGTATATGTTCCAAGCATTTTCTTGAGAAGTACATTAATCGTACGCTATTTCGTTTATCAAATTTATAGGCATTTTATATATTCTTATTTCTATTTAAATATAACCTACATTTGCGGTCCTTCCACCAATTTTATTTATTAGTTCTACAGCTGATTGAAAAGTAGAGCCTTATGTTTTGTGTATGCATGAGTATTGTTTGTTTTATTATAGTTAATTTAAAACAATATTAATATACCTTTTTAATTACCTATAATTTGTTTCAGATTAGTGCGTTTAAAGGAATTGGTGAAAATGAAGCGATTCGCCAGCTTTGGGGATGTGCCAGTAAAAGTGACATCGAAGTTATTCATCGTTTCCAGAATAAATTATTAAGGAACATCGTCGATGCACCATGGTACTGCCACAATACTGATCTTCATAGGAACCTTAAAGTGGAGACTGTTGAAAATACAATACAAACATTTGCCAGTAGTCACCAACAACAACTGCTCCAACATGGAAACCTCGAGATTATCCAGCTCCTCAACAAGCGACGATTTCCATACCGACAAGTTCCAAAGCACCAAACATTCAGTGCTGTGTTTCGACATATTGGAACACATGGCATACCTACTGTGTTAATATATCTTTTGATATTTAAACTCTTGCAGCTTGGTAACCATGTAGAATTGGATATTTGTTCATAGGACATTTTATGCTTGAAATGAATTCAGGAATATAATATTTAAGTTTGTACAGTGCATATTATGAACACACTGTATATAAGTTCTAATAATAATAAAAATATTTTCTAATGCCTTGGTATGATTCCCCACTCGACCATTCACTGTTGGGTTCTAATAATTAACAGTGCTGTTCCTGAAGTGGCGCTGGGAAACAGTAACAAAGCCTACACAGAACACAATTATTAAGAATTTAAACACAAGCTTGAGACTGGCATATTAGGTATATACACCTTGGCCATAAGTCGAAAAAAAAAATAACATTAGTCTTTTTTTAATGAGACTAGCAATAAAATCAAAACCGTTTGTCTAGTATTAAAAATAAATATCACTCATAGATATCGATAAGAAAATATTAAAACTTTATTCCTTGTACACTTTTATTTAATCACATCACACATTATTTGCATTTACAATATTTGCTTGACGTTCATATGCCCCAGTCTGTTTTGTTCACCTTTTCTAGTAGCTTTTTCTGCTAAACTCTAGTCCCTGTTCTACCTCCACCTAGGTAATGAATTATTCAACCATTTAGTCAACAACGGGGTTTTACTTGTTTTACAGTAAGATACTTATCTTTAATGTTCAAGTTTTAGAATTTGAACTTGGATTAGGCCATTTTCGTCAATTTTGTCCTTAGAGCTTTTGGAAAAACACTTGGGAAGTACTCACAAATTTATTTCTTATTTTGCCTAGCGAAGAAATTGTGTATTAGAAAATATTCTGGTTTTTACCTTAGTGGTTAAGAAAAGCACAGTGGATACTTTTCCTAACTCAATAAACATTTATTACCTAGCTGTTGGCCTCCCTTTATCAACATCCTACAATTTCAACTCTTTTGCTGTTAACTTTAACTTCATCTGTGACTTTAATTATGATTGAGACTTCAACTTTATCTTCACATTCTTTGTCTGACTTTCAATTATACATGCATGATTATTGTGCATAGACCAATTAAATTGGACCGGCACGCTTGTGGGCATGTTGTGTGTTATTAGGGTAGGCCTTTACATAAGTAGCCATAATCTCTGCAGATGGTGAGAAGCCCAGCTCAAACCAACTACCATACTATCGTCATTGGATCTATAGGTCTCAAGTAAGATCACTTCATATTTTACATTTGTTAGAAGTGCACCTGCACACCGCTGGTTGTGGCTTCGCTGATTTACTGAATGTCTTGCATGAAGATATACACCTTTCAGTCTAAATCTACAAAAGTACCAAGACCAAGTAAGATTAATCCACATTTTGATTTCCTGAATAGTGCATCTACCTACACAGAGATTGCTTATTAGCCATTTTCCGCGAGCCTTGCATTAAGTTTCATATCTGATTATCGAGCTTTTAGTGTATGAACATTTGTTCTTAATTTCGAGAAAGCTGTTAATTAAAGATTCTTTCTCCATGGTTAGATTACTTGACATTTGCGACCTTGTACTTTCCGATAAAGACAGAAGCATTGGGCTCATAGAAAAACGAAAACTAAAGATTGAGCTATTTATGTGCCCTAGTGCAAACGTGTGACGACTGATCCAATAAATCGAACTCTGTTTACTTTTGTCGCTTATGTGAACCAAAAATGTACTATTTATTTTTTCTGTGAACGATTTCAACGCTTTAGGGTTAATTCCACCATTGTGTTAAAGTTTAAACTATTAATTGAAGATTAAAATTAAATTTTATGTAAAAATGTCATTTTAAACTTCGTTAAACCCAATGGTGGAATCGGCCCCAAGTTAGTTATATGATGGTCATTGATTAGTTGCAATTTTGCAAATAATATATTCTCCAGCGCTTAATAGCCACTTGAGTGATAATTAAATCAGTTATATTTTATTTCTTTCATTTACTTTATTCAGCACCTTTCGGCTGAAAGCCGGGCATATTTAAGCTTTTAAACCCCCTTCTTTTATAACCTCGGCCTTCCACTACCTTTTAAGTCAATGTCAATAAAAAGGAAATTAATTTTTTTATAGTTCAAATAATGATATTTAACCAGAAATAGTACAATAAAAACTTGTAAATCCGGTTCTGCTCTTCCGCCATTTTAGTGAGTGCAAAAGCCACGCCTACCGGTTCCACTTTTGTATATCAAAAATAATACATATGACGTATCCTTACGTTGCCTTATCAATGGTATCAATAGACCTTTTCATCATGTGATGAGCGCAAGCGCAGCCACCATGTTGAAATAGCGGTAATTCAAAAGTTTCGTACTGTTTTGATCGACAATGGCTGGGAAAGCAATGTTATCTCTACAGAAAAATTAATCATTAGAAAAAAATCTTTGATAGTGAATAACTTTTTTATAACTCTGTGGAAGCGCATAGTTGTGAGCAGTTGAAAAGGAGGTTGAAGTGTCTTGGATGTTTGTTACAAAGGAACAAAGTGGACTAATTGAGAGGTTAGGTGTATCAATACTTTTTAACTCTAAAAAATTAATGAAAACAAATATTAATTATAACTTTATTCTAATTAATTATGCCAACCAACTATTACTACTTGCAAAAACACTTTAAATAGCATGAAAGTTAATCACGAGTATAATTAATAAAATAAATTATTTATTATTTTGAAGATCAACATATTTTTAATCATTTAATGTGTATACCGAAGTAGTATTTAATATTAAAAAAATATTGTTTAATAACACATGAGAATTTTCTTCTGTTGGAGCACTTTCTCCATGAAAATGCAGTGAAATATAAGTATCTTTAGTAACATCATTAATCCATCGAAAACCGTTGTCACTTAGACCATGTTTTTTCACACTTAATGCACATTTCGAATATCTTTTAATATGGATTTTGCCTGATAATTGTTTACGATATTGCAGTTAAGGCTTTGGAAAATTTATAAAATAATATATATTGCCTTTGAATGATTTATACCGTGTGTCACTTTTACATAACAACACCGTTTCGTTGTTCCTTTCCGTACAGATAACATAATTATAATTGATTGTGAAAATGTATTTTTCAATTAAGACACTAAACTTATTATTACTTTACTTTTTTCTTCCTTTTTTTTAAATGAATATAGACTTAAATTAATATTTATCAATTATAATTTTTTTCACGTAAGCATTTTAACATACTTGTTTACAAAAACAGTACGAAAAAGATGGTTGAAACTGACGCATGCGCACAAAAAAAAATTGTGATGAAAAGGTCTATAGAACAAGATGCGACTCTATGGGCGCAGCCATTTTTATTTCTCATCTCACTCGGGAGTATTTGCAATAACCATTTTCTGTTTCACATTGTTATTGTTCAAACCACAAGCTGGTGGATCAGACAATAACAAAGTGAAATAGGAAATGGTTGTTATAAATACTCCCGAGTGAGATGAAAAATAACCTGCCTTTGCCCATAGAGTCGCATCTCAAGCCTATTGACAAGCATTCTACCCCACTCCAGTTCATTGGTTTGTACATGGTATTTTATAAGGTTAAATTTGTTTTAAAATAAAAAATCTAAAATTTCTTGTCTTATTGACTTTATAGATCATTCATTATAATCTCGATAATAAATAGGTAAATATTAAAATAAAAAGAACAAAAAAACAACTAAAAAAAATAAATAAGTAAAAAATAAAAACTATACGAAACACGAGTAACAACTAGAAGCGAGGAACATCAAACATTCTATAAGGAAATAAAATGTCTCTAAACAAATAACTGTAAAAACTTTAATTTTCAAATTTATTGACGTTTACTTTCGTTTTGCCGTTCAGAAATGTTGGGACAATGAGAATTACTCTAGAGTAATCTGAGCAAACGATCTAAAAAAATTAGTCTACTACCGTGTAAAATTATCTGAACGCGCTCCTGACACATGGAGGTAGTGTAGCAGGAGTGCGTTTGGGGTATGGTCCCAGTATAAAGAACAATACAGTAGCGACAGATTGCGTCGGCTTCTTTGATGTCGGGGTGGTCAGATTTTCAATGACAGTTGACGTTTTTGTCGCTTATTTCTACACGGAGAAAAATAAACTCTAAAATTGCAAATTAGGGATGTACACTCAGAAAAACATGTACATATAACATTTTAATGTATTCTATGCAAATAAATTAATCAAAATGTTGTGTAACTTAAATAAATGACTTCCGGTGAAAATCTAGATATGCAAATTTTATCATTAGATTAAAATAAATTACTTTTTATAGTAGTCAGTTTGTCGCATTTTATGCCATTCATTGTATGAAATGTGTTAAACATTTTTTGGTTTCTTCCTGGAACCAGAGACAACACGAGACGGTTAACTTCATAGCAAAAATTGATTGACATTTAGGTATAGTAGTCATCAGGGTCAGCTGGTATTTTATCTTTGTCATGTACATTATTTCCTTATAACGTTATCTTGTTCTCATAAGCTAAAAGATAGGGAAGATGTCGCTGGTAACGTTCCAGCAATGTTGCCGTTATGAACATTTTCCAAATTTGTTTCTTTTACATTTAAATAATAATGTTCTTATTTATCCATAAGTAATAAGGTACCTCGACCAAATATGGGCATACCTAAGCAAATTGTTTCATATAAATTCAGTTTTTCATCATAGAGGAATAATAAAAGTGCTAAACCCTTTAGAGCGGATTAGGTTAGATAGTTATACATGAAAAAAGCAACTAGAGATTTAACATTTGGATATTTTTTAAATTTTGTTATATGAGTACAACTGCACATATTATGGGCACCAAATATGGGCAATAGTAGAATAAAGCTCTATTTTTCATTTTTCAAGTAGTTTGCTGTAAAAAATAAACATGTTTTTATTTATTTTTTTTTATTTCAATGATTAAGAACAGACATCTTTATCAAAATAAAACTAATAATATTCTTGAAACAAAATTGGTACACCAAACAAAAATTAAAACAAATCAAAACGTTGAAAATGTAAGGTCAGTCGCTCTCGTCACAGTTGAAAGGAATTAAGATATCTCTCGGTGTTAATCCACAGCATTCTTCGTGTACCCACTGTTGACAAAAATTGCACTGCCTCATATCTAGTTGTCGTTCTTCCTTACAGAGGAAACAATACCAAGATCCTTTTTCTTAGATTTTTGTCCACTTACTGATAGCTGATTGTTAAATCTTTCAAGGGACTTCTTTTTCTCTGATATTTTTGATATCTTTATTTGGCTTCTCGTTTCTAAAGTATTGGAGTTATTTTGATTTGTTAACGGGGACTTAAAAAACATTTCTTCATTTAACTTAACAGCCTTATAATTTATAGACTTTCTTGGTGGAGCTTTGTTTTGTTTAACGAGATCCAGGTCTGGTGTTGGCAACAAATTATCAAAAGATTTGTCACATTTGCCGTTATATTTCTTATCGGAAGAACTTTCTGATTCTGTTGTGACATCATCTATCGAATCGGAAGAGATCCAGTCGCATTCTGAATTTGTGTTACTACTGTCTGAATCTGTGCGTTTTCTTTTTTGTCTTGAATTAACTTTTGTTTAGGAGTAGACGTTGCTTGAGGTAGAGTAGTTTCCTGTAACTCTTGTGACGGCGGAAGTTTTCTTTCAGTCAGTACAGATGGAGCAAATGCGCACTCGGGAATTACCGTGGAGTCGAATGGGTAAATGCCTGTAGCACGGAATCCTGCAGATATATTGGAAGGAGTGACAGTTTTAGGCCAAACCTTAGAAAAAACACTAAACCAAAACTTGTCTTTGTAAGCTTACGCTCAGAACGCACTCCCCAGAATCTTTGCAATTCATCCTCCCAATGATATTCAAACGCCCGGAAAACGGATTTATACATAGGCTGTAATTCGTGTGTACAATTACTAGGAAGGCAGAGTAGTGTAACATTATGATTATCAGCAGCAGTCACAATAGATCCATCACAAATCACAAATGTGATTTGGCTCCATCAAAAATTAGCAGTACATTTCCTGCAGGCTTATACTCAGCAAAGTGATGTATCCACTTTACGAAGGTTTCACAAGTCATGCTCCCCTTGGGTGTCATAAATACTTTGCACCTTGGAGGAAGATTGTCTTGATATTCCGGTTTTAGACGTTTTCCTTTAAAAAGTATTACTGGTGGAATAGCTTGTCCCAATGCAATACCGCAAGATACTATTGTTGCATTTTCAGCATGTTCGGGAGCAATCAATGGCACTCTTTTAACACCTTTTCTAGTTAAAACTTCCGGCTGCTTGTGGAGATTTAATTGACATCCTTTTTCATCCATATTAAAAATCAAATGTGATTTATCCATGATATTTAGTTCAGTTAATGTGTTTTTTAGAGTATTGAAGTAGTCCTCAACTACAAACTTATTCAACTTAGCAGCTCGAGCTGGATTAACTTTTTGTGATTTTCTTCTAGCAACATCGGGATGTCGACGTAAAAAGAGTTTTAACCATTTTCGTCCAATCATTCTGGAAGAAGTCTTAATCGGTGGGAGCTGTACGTTATTTGCTGTACAAAATGAATGAACTGTTCTTCTTAACATATTAGACGTAAGAGGTAATCCAATTTCGGCAAGTCTAAATATTCTTTTACAGAGCTGATCCTCTTGTTCATTGCTCAACATAGTTTTTCTACCTAGTCGTTTCACTGTATTGCCACTCGAAACATGGCGCTGTAACGTTCCCCGGGGTATTTTATAGTTGATAGATGCACGTCTTATCGCCATTCCATTTTGACACGATCGAACAGCATTACTCAGATCTTCTGTCCACTGAGTTCTCTTTGGTGGTACCATTGTCTAGAAAAAAAAATTACTGATAATGGTCCTAATTTGGGCAGTGCCGATATAAAGATCGTTTGAGTATGCCCATATTAAGATCAAGCAATCACTAACTTGATAACCTAATAAAACTATAAGGCAGTACAATAATCAAATTTAGAAATAAACACATAGAAAGGGTTCTTATGAAACTCAAATCTTACCTGTGAGCCGAAACTCGTATTATCAAAACACACAATAAATTAGGAATGTCGTCGTTTTCAGATATTATAAAAATTAAACACAGCGTGATAGCACTCACTGTACGACTACTTGTAACGCACTGGCTGACCATTCTGCTGTTGCACTTTAGTCACAGGGTGCTGCCGGGTCCCTGTTCTCTAATAGATCGCCATCTTTTATCAAGAAGCAAAAGTTATGGCAAATATTGATAAATGCCCATATTAAGAGACCTGCCCATATTTGGTCTAGGTACCTTACTTATATTGGACTTTTAATTTCTTTGTATATAATATATATAACAAAAGATGTGTTTTAAGAAATATATAGCAGGATTGTGTAAAAAGATCAAAAATAAAAAGTCAATAGCACTAGAAGAAAATAAGTTTGGCATCACAGCACGAGCATTTCACTTTGACGTCTGCCAGATTGACGTATTTCTAACCTATCATTTTATCTCCTTGTCCAATTTTTTGTTTCTATGTTTGGTGACTTTGGTGTCGTTTAACTTATATATATTTTACAATTTAACTTGTAAATTAATTTTTTTTGTTGTTTTTCATTCATTATTAGTTACGTATTTAAATTTGTTAGTTTAGTGTTTTCCCCGGTAAATGACATTTTTATCGTGCTGTTTTCATATTAGGTAGTTTTAAGTTTGTTTACAAACCCGAAGGAACTAACAATGCCCGGATCACGCCGGGATTTTGTTTAATTTCCGTAAAGTAAGTATTTCAATTTTATTGTAGAACCTTGGTGGTGTGAATGTTTATTATTGTTTAATACAGAATATATCTTATTATTGAAATCATACTTCGTTTTATTTTCCTTTTTAAAGCTTTTTATTTTGTGTGCCTAAAAAAAATGATTTTTTTTTCTGATTTGATGTGCTTGTAAATGTGAATTACATATTTATTAACATTTCCAGTGCATCAAATCAGAAAAAAATCATAAAAATAATAGATCTACATATTTGAATTTCCCGCGGTTCTTCTTTTTTAAAAAAAATATAATTTGACCGGTTGCTTATAAAGAAAAAGACCACTATTAAATCACAAGGTATACCAGCGCCATCGGCCTTATCTTCCAGTCCAATCGCCCAGTCAATTCTTGGTGAAAAGCAAAATTGCATTTAGTTAACCGTCTCATTGGCCGTGTTCATCGTCGTCAAACATGTTGTAACCAATGAACTGGAGTGGGGTAGAAAGCTAATGTGCATATTGTATCAATTGAACAAGATGCGACTCTATGGGCGCAGCCATTTTTATTTCTCGTCTCACTCGGGAGTATTTATAATAACCATTTTCTGTTTCACATTGTTATTGTTCAATCCACAGGCTGGTGGATCAGACAATAACAAAGTGAAATAGGAAATGGTCGTTATAAATACTCCCGAGTGAGACGAAAAATAACCTGTCTTCGCCCATAGAGTCGCATCTCAAGTCTATTGACAAGCATTCTACCCCACTCCAGTTCATTGGTTGTAACGCTGAGTAAGCGGTGACGATGAACTGTCAACCGCTGCAGCGCTTTTGAAGAAGCATAAAAGCGAAAATAAACTCGCTTGTTTGCTTTAAAAGCATAAAATTGACCTTGAACCCCTGTCAAATTCGTCTTTTGGCATTTTGTTAGGTTGTGTTTGTTTATTTATTTATATTTTTAAGGTTTTATACCCTAATAGAGTTGATTAGTTAAGTTGTATTTTAATATAATATTGTATTTATGGAGGTACCTGTTTGAAGAAAATAAAATTAATTCCAGACGTAGATATATACACATATGCTTAAATTATTTCATTTGGACGTTAATGGGATTCCACCAGTAAGGAATATGGATAATATAACATACCTACATATTATATAGTTTTAGCACAGAGTTATTCAAAACAGACGAGTTTTGTTATTAAAACTGCACGGATGTTTCTTGTTGGCATGTAATTAATGTATATAGCGCATTAAAAAATAAATAATAATAAAAGTATGACATTTTATTTACAAAATAAATTAAATATAAGTAATTATATTAAAAAGGACCCACCTTGGTTTGTTGAACCTATAAAAAAATACCTCATTACTGTATACATTTCAAATAATTTTTGCTAAGTCGCTCTACCTATATGACAACATTAAATTTGTATATTTTTTAATTTCCAATACAAAATATATCATTCCTATAAAACAATTACTGTATGTAGTTTGTCGACAAGGTATGTATAACTCTATAATACTATACAAATTTTATTAATACATAAAAATAATTCAGACTCAATGAATATTAGCAATGACCAAAAATGTATAACACCTAAGTACCTACATAAAAAATACTTTGTAAAAAAATAAGTAAAGCATTAGATAGGGATTATTTTAACAATTCTCGGTTTTTGTAATAAAACTTTATCATTTCTTACCTCACAGCAAGAAGCCTGTAAATTTTAAAAGGCATAACAGCAATTTTTCGTTATTTTTAATGTAGAATAACAACAGTAAGATTGTAGTAAAAGTAAAACAATAATATAATAAAAAAATGTATTAAAAATAAGTGAAATAACATAATTTTATGTTAATTTATTAAAAATTAGAAAAGCGAAATAAAACTTGTTAAGTGGGCTGATTTTCTATATTTTAGTTTTTAAATGGGAGTGGAACTGTTGACGTGACTTGTTTATGTTATGCTTGGCTTTCAATACTAATACCTGAAATTAGGTAAGTTTTTTCACTAGCCCATATTTATAAGAGATAACTCTTTTTTAATAGAATGCTTTGCATCATATCACCTTTTCTTTTGAAGCAGGACATTCTTGCGTTCTTTGGGGACAATGGTACACACAACTTGAAAGTGGGTTTGTCTTGCCTAAAGCGGGACTTATGATATTCGGTATTATGACTCAAAAATAAAAGTTTACTTCAGGTTCATTTTCATGTTTATCTCTTCCTCCTTTTTCGATTCAGTTAGTTTTTAACTGGTTTGAGACACATGCCTCAAGTTCTGGGCTGGAGTCCAGTTTAAATGATTACTAACTTCGAAGGAACTCTGTTTCCCTAAAAATAAGAAAGTCATACTTGATGTCTCTATTATTATACACTTTTATGTATCCTTGGTATATCTAAAAAGATCACTTTTTGAGATGTATATTATTGATATCATGAGTTCCTTTACTTTAATTTATTGGTGCAGACCAGACAGTTGATTAAACACAATACACAATAAATAGCGTTCTCATTCTGCTCTTCAAAGTATGATCTAGTTACAGTATGTTTTTATTTGTGTGTCAAAAAAATGTATTTTACCTGTAATAAAATGACTATTACAATTTCTTTGATTAGTCTAAGTATGTAGAATTCAAGATCCATAGAGGCAATAAAAACATCATGACTTTACAACCCAAAATAATACAAGTTGTAGGTTTTTCGCGGTAAAATTGTCAAAACCACTTTCAGAAGGGTACTTATATAAACTCTAATTCACTGTACAAATCAATTAAACTCAAATTTTTTAAAAAAATACTAAAGTAAACAATTCACATAACCTTCTTTGTGCCAACCAAATGTCATTCCATTTTTTGACAGATTTGAGGTTGAGAAAACAAATCGTAAACAAAAATGATCGTTCAGCGTCATTCCAACCGCTTATGAAACATGTTTCTTTGCTTTTAAAACATGTTTGACGACGATGAACACGGCCATTAGTTGTCTCTGCTGGAACTAATAAATTAACTCAGCAGCTTATTTTTTTTATTTAAAATGAGGTTATGTAGGTATCTTTTTAGAAGTGAAAAAACATAATAACAATATTTATTAAAACACAAAATTACAAATTAGTAGTTTTTAATGAATTTACAATACAAGAATTATTTTATTTCAATAAGATTTTTAATTTTTGTTCCTACGTACAAATTTTTGACTTCAGATGAGTTTTAGCAAATGCCTGTTGTAAGTCACCCGTTAAGCACAATGCTGCCCATTTGCTTATATTACCTATAAGTATTTAATTAAATACTATTAACCTCACATCATAAAAATTAGATGTTTATATTTAACGATTTTATGGTTTAAAAATTCTATGGGAAAGATCTGCTGCGGGATTTAAATATTTAATGGCTAGAAGAATCAACAGTGACTGTCTAGAAAAATTTGCTGGGTCTATTAGGCAACAGCCCAGATAGCACACGACGTCTTTAAGACGTCTTACGAACGTCTTTCAGTCGGACGGAAACTTGCACGGTTTACATAATTCAAATTTAGCAAGAAGAATCAAATGAAGTGAAGTTTGACGTTTGATTTAACATATTCAAGCCGGACTTCCGATTCGGACACCATCGTGGCAATATTGAAATGGCGTTCTCCGAATCGGGAGCCAAGAAATTCCATATAAATCACAAAATATCTAGTATAAAAGTGACCATCCGAATTTAAAAAGTATACAAAATTAAACAAAATATTCAGCGTTATATTTGGAGAAGACAATTGAAATCAAATATCAAGGGCAGTGGAAAAGTGGAAAGATTGCAATGAGCCCATATAAAACGAAGAAAAGAAGAAATACATTCAAGCCCAAGCCAAAAATGTGTATGGCCCAAGCTCATTGTGGATTATTGATTATTTTATTGCGTACACGATTATAGCCACCAAAAGCGACTTTGGGCTATTTCGAGCATTTGTCTCTTTCTACTTAAATAATATGGGACAAAAACCAGAGAGGGAAGGAAGAATAGTTTGTGTTACCGATGTAGCACGTTCCTGGAATACAGGTAATAAATGAATATTTGTTTATACCTATACAAAGAACATTAATATCCTATTTCTTCTAAGAATAATTAAATTAATTTAAAAGTAAACATCTTAATATAAGATTTAATTCAGATATTCGTCTAGTATCATTTTTGTTTGTTTTTATGAAGATTTTGAGAACTAAGAATATCAAAAACTCCCTATTAGATAGCCATTTTGAGTGAAGTTAAAGTAAAATTGTTAAAGTAGGCGATTACGCATAATAGCTCATATTGCATTAAATGATTATAAAAATTTTTGATTTAAAATTCTAAGAAATTAATTTTTTGTTTTGTTTTATAGATAACTGTTCTGTTGGTTTTTACTAACTTTTGCAAAGTATAATTTTCTGTGGCTAGATGCTCTTAACTAAATTTCTTTTTAGGAGCTATACAAAGGCAACTACAAATCAAAGAGAAAATCAATCCAGTTATGCCTAAAGAGGAGTGATCGAATGCGCTGCAAAGAAAATAACTCTTAGTGACCTGTGATTAATAGATGTTTTATCAATAAATATTTTAATTCTATTTTTTGCATTATTTATAATCTGCAAGGTTGTTCTACTTTTTAATGACCAAGATATCCGACGTCCTACGTTCATAAGACAAAAGACGTCTTATGTATGGCTTCACAAGACCATTATAAGCTATTAATAATAAGTCGTCTTATTTATGGCTTATTTAAAGCTTCACAAGACCATTATAAGCTATTAATAAGTCGTCTTAAAGACGTCTTATTTATGGCTTATTTAAAGCTTCTCAAGACCATTATAAGCCATTAATAAGACGTCTTAAAGACATCTTATTTATGGGTTATTTAAGGCTTTACAGGACCATTAAAAGCTATTAATATGTCGTCTTAAAGACGTCTTATTTATGGCTTATTTAAAGCTCTACAGACCAATATAAGACGTCTCGAATGTCTTATGCTAGACGTCTTAAAGACGTCTTTAAGACGACTTTGTGCTATCTGGGAGGGTGGGAATTTAATTAATCCAACACCTGTATAATTCGAAAGGGCATTTAAAAAACTTTTTTTGTCAAAATTATCTTCATTGCAATTCCATGAATTGTAATGAAGACCTAGACAAGCACTTGCTACAATTAGATGTAAAAAATATTGTCTCTCTGTATCCTGAAATAAATAAAAGCACTCGAGAAGCTGTTTTTCTTCCTAATTACAGTTACAGGACAGAAGATATAATAGTTCAAAATCCATTTAAATATGTTTGTGGCTATTTGAAAAAAGCTTTAGGTACACATCGATGTGATACATGTATTAAATTCTCAAAAGTATGTGAGGATTTGGATAGTTCACAGATTTTAACATATTTAAAAGCTTAAAGGGAAGTAAAAGGCTCAAAGTCTGTCGACCGCATAAATTTATTAGGTTGGGTTGCAAGCGCTTTCGACCTAAAAGGTCATCATCAAGCAAAAAATTTTTTGTAAGTGAGTAGGTAGGTAGGTACAATCTGCAGTAATAATTTAGGATAACAAAACGTTTTTTTATAGAAATGCTAGGTGTCTTACCACTATGTGTCCACAGAAAAAATTAAATATGTTGAATTAAAATTTTAAATTGTAAAAATTGTTGTAAAAATTATATAAATTGGCACGTACTGCCTCCCTCATTCGAGGTTGGATATTGTTCAATCTTGAACCTCGCCTGCCTCCATCTAATGAAGGTGGTTATAAAAGATAATATCAAATTTAAAATTCCACATGTGTGCTTAAGGCACCATGTGAAAAATGTAACTTTTAGAAAAATACCGTTACTCCCCCTATCCCCAGTACAAATGGGGTAGACGGAGTTTGGTTTGTGCACACCCTTAAGCCTAGGCTTAAGGGGTATCATTAATTAATCATAATCATAATAATCATAAACCAGGGGTATATCTACTGAATTGTAATGATTGCAATGCCATCTACGTCGGCCAGTCAGGAAGAAAGACAGAAACCCGAATTTTAGAACATTACAAAACTATCAACAGATATAAATCCTCGAATATTTTAGATACCAATTCCACATTTGCTAATCATGTTCTCTATACTAAACATAACTTCACCTTTCCAGATAACGCCTCTCTTCTTATCCAATGCCCCAAAGGCATTAGGCTGGACTTACTTGAAATGTATTACATTCATCAACATATTAATAACCCAGATGTGGTGTGTTTAAATGATCAATTACAACCTACATATAAGCCTATCTTTTCCAGATTAACCTTCTAAAGTTTCCTAAATCCTTTGTAAATCCTTCAACCTTTTACTTGTAATAATATATATAATAGCCCCCTTTTTTTCAATAAATTCATATATATCATAAATTTCCTTAACCTAAATCTAATGTCTAATGTCAAATTCTTCTTTTTTAAAAAATCAAATGTCACTCTAACTTTATAACACCAACAGAATTTACTCGTGGCCTCTTGGTCTTGGACATCCTGTCAAATTGTTTAAATGTATACTATAAAATTTGTCACAAAACTAATTTAGCATATTCAATTTAACTAATGTCAAATTTAATTATTATTATCTCAACCATAATTGTAACTACGTGTCTTCCATCATATGTCAGTTGTCAAATGTCGTAAATTCTCCACCATTTTCTCATTCAACTTCACCCTTGAATGACGAAGGTGCTAAGTCAAATTCCCTAAGTTAAGTAAAGTATTAATTAATGATACCCCTTAAGCCTAGGCTTAAGGGTATACACAAACCAAACTCCGTCTACCCCATTTGTACTGGGGATAGGGGGAGTAACCACAGAACACTTACTCTTAGAACGGTAACTCCCATGTTAAAAAAGGATGATAGAGTTTTTAGCGGCACCTGGTGGACGTGGTTGATTTTTTTCAATTAAGTCCTTGTCTGGTAAGAGGCCATATGAAAGAAGAGAAAATAATAAAAAGAAGAAGAGAAGAAAAGCGCGGGGCTATTCAAATTTGACAGTAAAAATTATCCGCATTAAAAACTGTTAGCCAAATTAAGATTTGTTCATACAAATTGCATAGCGATATTCGCTATAATAAAGCAAAAATGCAGTTTGTGTGAACAAATCTTAATTTGGCTAACAGTTTTTAGATAAAAAAAACAAGAATATTCAAAAAATAAATTTATTAAAGAATATATAAAATACAAATCCAATATTTAAAAAATGTAATGTATATGAAAATTGTATTATGTATGAAGTAGCTGGATGGCTGCTACATATTCCAGGATACAACACTGTCCATCATTTTGTGAAGAACTTTAGCTGTGAAAAAAGAAAGACAGTATAAGTACAATCTCATTAAAATAAATGTATTAATAAAAAATTATAAGTCCGAGGAATACTTTATTTTTTAATAAGTCCAACATCTACGATACAGCTTTGCAACCCCAAACGTCATGAAACACAAATTTCACAGTATATGCAGCGTTTAAGAATCCACATCGGATGCAACTGAGATGTAGTAAATCTTTGATCACGTGATTCAATTTACGTAAATGTAATGGGACAGATGTGTCCGATTTAAAATAAACTATTTGAGGCGCTGTTCTCCACATCTCGGCAAATGGACTAAAATAATAATTTATAATACTCTTAATATTACCTTATTTTAATTATTGTGCCACTATACTGTATTTGCTCAACCAGAATGAGTTGCAATGATTGCAAAAGTTGCAGAATAGAGGTCTGAGGATAATACTGAGCTGTTCGAGATTGGAACCAATCAATTCCATGTTGAATGTGCTTCAGTGGTTGACTGTTAAAAAATATTTGCTATTCTATTCCCTGCTTTTTATATTTAAAATTAAATCAGGAATCTCCAGAGTATATTTACAAAATATTTTAAGTTATAATCAGGATGTTCATGAACCTAAACAGGTAACAAGAAAAATGTACACAAAATTCAGTGTTTTTTAAAGGTGAACAGGCTTTTAATAATTTGCCTGAGGATATTAAATGTTCTTCAAATGTGGCAATATTTAAAATAAAACTGCATGAATACCTGTTCACCTATTGACGTTTTTTTTCTCTTTCTTGTTCTTTTATTGTTTTGTATAGTTGACATGTAAGTGTACTGTATCTTATGTATTTTTTATTGCATTTTAAATGTATGTTGATTCTATATTTATGTATTTTTTATATTTTAAACGTGAAGATGTATTGACATGTAAAAAATAGTTTTTTTGACTAAATAAACGTTTTATATGTAGGTATGTGGATAAAAAAACGCTCGAGATGTAAAAAATGCATCTGATGTGGATTCTCAAACACAGCAATAAGTATAAAATAAATAAGTACTAACTTTCCTTCTCGAAAAGAAGTCCAACATATATTATTAGTCTGCTTCTTCTTCTACGATACAGCTTTGCAACCCCAAATGTCATGAAACAGAAAATACACAGTATAAGTATAAAATAAATGAGTAGATTACTAACTTTCCTTCTCGAAAAGAAGTCCAACATATATTATTAGTCTGCTTCTTCTTCGAACCTTTACTTGAAGTAGAAGGTGTTTGATCAACATATTCAATTTCTATGTTATTTGAGGAAAGTCCATCCGCTACTCTTCCAGGAACTGCTGGTAGGAATAGCGTTGGAAATGCTTCAGGTGTTAGACCTCGACGAGAGCCAACTACTTTATACTTCTCTTCAAAATGTTTGACATACTACAAAGGTGGAATAAATTTGTAGTCTTGTTTTATTATTAAATCTTGGACAACGAACAGCAAGTGCACAAATATGTTTAAAATTTATTGATTTTTTCTTTATCCGTTTTTGAGTTTTCTTCAAATTTCGAAATTTACACATTTTCTCAAATATCTCGAATACGGTCCATTTTAGAGAAATTATCTATGGGACAAAAATTATAGAGAATTATATTACAAACAACTTTTGTTTGAACAATTTTTATAAAAAAAAATATTTTTTTACATTTTGTCAAATTTCTCGAATACGGACCATTTTAGGAAAATTTTGTACATGACAAAAATTATAAATAATAAAATAAGAAGTAACTTTTATTTAAAAAAATTTCTTCCCCAAACGTAAATAACAGATATATTCCATAAAATATAAAAATGACCACCTATAAAGTACCCCCCCAGATGTTCCGACTCTGCCCAAAATCTAATCAGCTCATTAGACGCTGGAATAAAGCTTAAGTTTGAAATTTGGTGTTTTTCCGTGTATCGGTTCATGAGATATGCGTTATACACACACACACACACACACACACACACACACACACACACACACACACACACACACACACACACACACACACACACACACACACACACACACACACACACACACACACACACACACACACACACACACACACACACACACACACACACACACACACACACACACACACACACACACACACACACACACACACACACACACACACACACACACACACACACACACACACACACACACACACACACACACACACACACACACACACACACACACACACACACACACACACACACACACACACACACACACACACACACACACACACACACACACACACACACACACACACACACACACACACACACACACACACACACACACACACACACACACACACACACACACACACACACACACACACACACACACACACACACACACACACACACACACACACACACACACACACACACACACACACACACACACACACACACACACACACACACACACACACACACACACACACACACACACACACACACACACACACACACACACACACACACACACACACACACACACACACACACACACACACACACACACACACACACACACACACACACACACACACACACACACACACACACACACACACACACACACACACACACACACACACACACACACACACACACACACACACACACACACACACACACACACACACACACACACACACACTCACACACACACACACACACACACACACACACACACACACACACACACACACACACACACACACACACACACACACACACACACACACACACACACACACACACACACACACACACACACACACACACACACACACACACACACACACACACACACACACACACACACACACACACACACACACACACACACACACACACACACACACACACACACACACACACACACACACACACACACACACTCACACACACACACACACACACACACACACACACTCACACACACACACACTCACACACACTCACACACTCACACACACACACTCACACACTCACACACTCACACACTCACACACTCACACACTCACACACTCACACACTCACACACTCACTCACACACTCACACACTCACACACTCACACACTCACACACTCACACACTCACACACTCACACACTCACACACTCACACACTCACACACTCACACACACTCACACACTCACACACTCACACACTCACACACTCACACACTCACACACTCACACACTCACACACTCACACACTCACACACTCACACACTCACACACTCACACACTCACACACTCACACACTCACACACTCACACACTCACACACTCACACACTCACACACTCACACTCACACACTCACACACTCACACACTCACACACTCACACACTCACACACTCACACACTCACAACACTCACCACACTCACACACTCACACACTCACACACTCACACACTCACACACTCACACACTCACACACTCACACACACACTCACACACTCACACACTCACACACTCACACACTCACACACTCACACACTCACACACTCACACACTCACACACTCACACACTCACTCACTCACACACTCACACACTCACACACTCACACACTCACACACTCACACACTCACACACTCACACACTCACACACTCACACACTCACACACTCACACACTCACACACTCACACACTCACACACTCACACACACTCACACACACACACTCACACACTCACACACTCACACACTCACACACTCACACACTCACACACTCACACACTCACTCACACACTCACACACTCACACACTCACACACTCACACACTCACACACACACACTCACACACTCACACACTCACACACTCACACACTCACACACTCACACACTCACACACTCACACACTCACACACTCACACACTCACACACTCACACACTCACACACTCACACACTCACACACTCACACACTCACACACTCACACACTCACACACTCACACACTCACACACTCACACACTCACACACTCACACACTCACACACTCACACACTCACACACTCACACACTCACACACTCACACACTCACACACTCACACACTCACACACTCACACACTCACACACTCACACACACTCACACACTCACACACTCACACACTCACACACTCACACACTCACACACTCACACACTCACACACTCACACACTCACACACTCACACACTCACACACTCACACACTCACACACTCACACACTCACACACTCACACACTCACACACTCACACACTCACACACTCACACACTCACACACTCACACACTCACACACTCACACACTCACACACTCACACACTCACACACTCACACACTCACACACTCACACACTCACACACTCACACACTCACACACTCACACACTCACACACTCACACACTCACACACTCACACACTCACACACTCACACACTCACACACTCACACACTCACACACTCACACACTCACACACTCACACACTCACACACTCACACACTCACACACTCACACACTCACACACTCACACACTCACACACTCACACACTCACACACTCACACACTCACACACTCACACACTCACACACTCACACACTCACACACTCACACACTCACACACTCACACACTCACACACTCACACACTCACACACTCACACACTCACACACTCACACACTCACACACTCACACACTCACACACTCACACACTCACACACTCACACACTCACACACTCACACACTCACACACTCACACACTCACACACTCACACACTCACACACTCACACACTCACACACTCACACACTCACACACTCACACACTCACACACTCACACACTCACACACTCACACACTCACACACTCACACACTCACACACTCACACACTCACACACTCACACACTCACACACTCACACACTCACACACTCACACACTCACACACTCACACACTCACACACTCACACACTCACACACTCACACACTCACACACTCACACACTCACACACTCACACACTCACACACTCACACACTCACACACTCACACACTCACACACTCACACACACACACACTCACACACTCACACACACACACACACACACACACACACACACACACACACACACACACACACACACACACACACACACACACACACACACACACACACACACACACACACACACACACACACACACACACACACACACACACACACACACACACACACACACACACACACACACACACACACACACACACACACACACACACACACACACACACACACACACACACACACACACACACACACACACACACACACACACACACACACACACACACACACACACACACACACACACACACACACACACACACACACACACACACACACACACACACACACACACACACACACACACACACACACACACACACACACACACACACACACACACACACACACACACACACACACACACACACACACACACACACACACACACACACACACACACACACACACACACACACACACACACACACACACACACACACACACACACACACACACACACACACACACACACACACACACACACACACACACACACACACACACACACACACACACACACACACACACACACACACACACACACACACACACACACACACACACACACACACACACACACACACACACACACACACACACACACACACACACACACACACACACACACACACACACACACACACACACACACACACACACACACACACACACACACACACACACACACACACACACACACACACACACACACACACACAGACATCATCGCGAAAATAGTCAAAACGGATTCAGGGGACCTCAAAACGTAAAAATCCGTCGAAAACTCGAGGTCGAAAAAAATCATGATTCCTATACTTTCCTTATATCTGTATACAGATAGGAAAGTAAAAATGATCTGTCGCTACTGTATTGTTCTTTATACTGGGGTATGGTCCGTTATTAGAGAGTTAAAGCAATGCCAGAAACGTATACGTAAACGTATTTACTGACAGCTACGCATGAGCAATAGCTATTTTTCTCACGTATCTATTTACGTCTTACGTAAACGTACGTGTTTTTACGTACGCCTAACCCAGACAGCACACCAAATCCTTTGGATATCTACTGAACATCCCAATATCCACTGAATGTCCAGTCCATGGTGGATATCTATTTTATATCCATGAGCTGTAATTTATAGACATGTAAATGTCCATAAATAATAGTAATTATATAGGAAATTATTAAAAAAATACGCCATTGTGCTCGCCATTGTGGCTAATAGTACCGTTCAGATATTTAAAATTAATTTTGTTTAAGGTGTATTCAATATCTCATGGACATCCACTAAATATATCAAAGTCTAGGCGCGACGGCAAACCATCGTGGATATCCACTAGATGTAATTTTTGATTTTGCTTACTAAGTATAGATGGCGATACTACTTTCGCATCTACTCATGCTAGTTAAGTTATTTTAGTATTAAAACTTATTTTTAAAAACAAAACTTTATTTTTATTGTACAACGGAATAGTGGTTTACTCGACAGAGGTTAAAGCAAGAATGCATCTAATGTTAACAAGAATTATCTACATGAAATATGATATCTGTACAACGTCACTATTATTTATGTGATATGGCAAAATGTCTTTATATAACTCCTCCCTTCTTAAGAGAAAACAACACGGATTTGGGGTTGTTTTCTGGTTTTTCTTCTTCGGGTTGTTGTGTGGGTTGTTTTTTTGTTTTTCTTATGTAGTACCATGCTATACCAACGGGAAGTACAATTAGGATTAAAATTACCAAATTGAGTAAATTCTAAACGGCTGGATGGACTTGCTGAATACTCGGCGAGGTTAATCTGGATTGGAGTTGCATTTCTTTAATAGATTGGAGGTCAATTGCATGCAGCTGTATGGGTTCTTCTGTATTTTCGGAGTTTTTTCTAAGATTCCACTCGAATTTGGGCAGTATAAGTGGATTTGCATTGATTATTTCTTCACTGCTTCGGAAGGTAGCATTTTCTGTACGAATTTCACAGCCTTTGGGTATTTTTAGTAAGGTGTTATGTTTTATTATCAGGATTATCTTTTTTTCGCAATTTGATTCTATTTTGATCGGTGTATTGGCAGGCAAAACAAGAATAAATTGGTCATTAATTTCTTCAATTATATTGTGAGTTAGGATTGCGGGACTGGTATGGCATCTTGGTTCTTCGGCTTTAATAAGAGGAATGATACAATTTTCATCCGTTATTTCTTCATGGTTTTGGCATAGATAGACGTCGTTTAATTTTGGACAGGGAGTTTCTTCGTATTGGTGACTTGTTGTACCGAGTATTAGGTAGGTTTTGTCAGGAATTATTATGGACTTTTGGTAAGGTAGGCCAATTAGGTGAAATGTTTGGTAGTTATCATTTATTAAAATAGGTAAATGTATGGCAAAAATTATATTTGAGTTTTTCATTATTACTTGAATGCCTGTTAATTGATAATAGTAAAATGGATTTTCAAATCGAAGAATTTTATTTTCTCCATAGAGAGATGCTAAGTGATTTACTAATTTTAACAATTCATCAACTGAAACGATTGATGTATGCAAGGTTCCTGAATGAGCAAACATAATTGCGTTTTCTAAATTATCATAGAAATTTATTAAATTTTGACAGTTTAGAATTATTTGATTTAATGCATTTGTGAAAGTTATGTAGTTATAAATATCTTCAGTGTAGTTATTTAGTTTTGTAGACAATTCTCTTAGGTTGTTTCTAATTAAATTCTGATTTTCATGTAAAATGGTTACTGTTATAATGATCGATAAGATCTTGATTTAGAGAGGTTTGAAGTTGCAATTGATGAGTTAACGAGTTTTGATTTTTTGTAAGTGTTTCTATTTGATAATTGTATTTAATTTCGTCATTGTGATCTAGGGTTCCAAAAAGCCATTTGCTTGCTGTACCTAGACCGTCAAATAATCAACGTTTGTTTCTATTTTTAGGAGTTAAATTATTTAACTTAGTAGTAGTAGTTTTAAGTAAGTATTTAGCATGTACGAATATATCCTTAATAATAGGTTCATTATATCCTAAACTAGTAGTATTAAGTAACGTTTCTAATCTATAATAGAAATAATTAATATTTCGTAATTGTGTAATCAAGGATTTTGTCTCTATGAAATGTAAGAATGTATGTTTAGTTTCTATTACTTTCGTCTTTCCTAATTCAAGGGGTAATAGGGGTGTATCAAGTTCATGTATTTCAATGTCGCAGATTACAAGGACAGGGATGAAGGTTAGGAGGAATATTATAATGATTTTGGGCGTTGTTCTTTTGTTTATGGTCCTGTAAAAGTTAATTTTTTAGTCGGTTTTTTAACTATTGATTTATGTATTTGTTTGTCTTTGTCTAATAATATTTTGGTACCTAAATCGCGTTTAACTTTTGATATGGTATGGCGAGGTTTGATTTTATTTCTTTTAGCTTCTCGATTTTTTATGAATATTGTTTGGTTATCTTCGTAGTTAACGGGATTTTCACGGGTTTCGTTGCGTTTATTAATAATTTTTTCTTTTTGATTTAATGTCCTCTCAGCTATTGTGTCATATAAAGTTACTAGTATTTTTCGTCTTTCTGATATATAGTCATTAACAATTTTTTCGTCTGTCAAATCAAAGGGGTCGAGTGCTTTAGTATCGCCTAGAATAATATCGTAGGGTCTACATTTTGTTACGCTATAGATTGATGAGTTATATCCTAATACAGCTAACTGTATAAATTGTTTTGGCGTTATATTAGGATTTTCAAGTTTAATTGTGCGAGCGTTTTCTAAAAGAGATAAATGGAATCGTTCAACTGGACTATTGCTATTGGAATTTCGAGGAGTTGTGAAATGTAACTGAATTTTATGAAGTTTGCAAAATTCTTTTAATAATTGGCAATGGAATTCTGTTCCACTGTCACATGTTATTGCAGCTGGTATTCCGAAGTGGGTTATAAAAAGGTTTAAGCGTTCAATGATTGCTAGGGAATTAAGGGTTTCTATTAAATATGCTTGTCCGTACTTGAAAAATGAATCAAAAATAGTTAGAAATTTGGTTTTCATTATTTGAAACACATCGATATGAATCATTTCAAAAGGTTTAGTAGGCGTTAATGTAAGGGAGTATTTAATTTTAGGTGGGTGGCGATCGTATTTTGCTTGTTGGCAAATTTCGCACGAATTTATGTATTCGGTAATGTCTTTTTTCATATCAGGCCAATAATATTTTAATTTTAAAGCTTCTAACGTCTCATTGATTCCTCGATGACACGTTTTCTTTTCGTGATGATATTTTATAGTCTGTTCTCTATCTTCTACATTTTCTAAATCTTTTACAAATTTTTTTGAAATGACTAATTTATATGCATGGTTTTTAAAGGTTTTCTGTAAGGTAGATACTAATATAGGTATCAGCTCAAACGAAAATTCGATTACGTGTATGCAATACAGTTTCTTGGGATCTAAATGATTTTTAAACAAATTAATAATTTCGTTTTCGAGGTCTTCTGTAAAATTTACAGATATGCGGGATTTAGATTCGAATGGAGTTTCTTTAGTTATATTGAAAGCTCTAAATTTACTTTGTTTTATTATAATTTGTTGATTATACGAGTTTGTTATATTTTCGGTAAAAGGAATACCTAATATGGGATTTTCTTGTGAACTGTGTATCGTTTCATTGTCACTATTATCATCTAAGTCATGTATTTCTAAGTGTGATTGATTATTATCTGTTTCTTGATTATTATTTTCTATAGGGTTATTAAGAGTCTTTAACATATTATCTAATTCGTCATAGATTTCGTTAAATGCTAATTCTGAGTTTTGTCCGTCGTTATTTTTATTTTCAAACGTTTGTATATCTTCGTTAATGTCTCCGGGGTTACCTAAAATTGAGTCGTTGTCTAGCATATTTATTTCTATTCGACTAAGAGCGTCTGCGTTACTATTTTGAGTACCAGGTTTGTAGTGTAACTCATAGTCGTATTCCTCTAGTTTCAATCTCCATCTTACAAGTTTCGAATTCGGTTCCTTTAAGCTAAACAACCATTTTAAGGGTTTGTGATCAGAAATTATGTTAAAATATACTCCATAAAGGTATGGTTTAAAATGTTTGACAGCCCAAACTATTGCTAAGAGCTCTTTTTCAATTGTGCTATAGTTTATTTCTGCTGGGTTAAGTGTACGTGACGCGTAAGCAATCGGTAAATCTTGTCCAATTTTGCCTTGGCTTAAAACCGCGCCAACAGCAAAATTCGATGCGTCGGTTGTTAGATTGAATGGTTTTTCAAAATCAGGGTATTGGAGGATTGGGTCGTTACATAAAATATTTTTACACAATTCAAAAGTTTCTAAAAATTCTCCTTTTTTCAAACATTTGGTAAAGGGTTTTGTTAGCTTTGCAAAATTTTTTATGAACTTGCGGTAATATCCGAGTAGCCCTAAGAAGGATTTAATTTCCTTAGCTGTTCTCGGTATAGGGAATTTTTTTATTGCTTCTATCTTTTTAGGGTTAGGCTTTACTCCTTCGGGAGTTATTACATGACCGAGGAACTCTACTTCTTTTCGTAGGAATTCCGACTTATCTAATTGAATTTTTAAATTGGTTTCTCTTAAACGTTGAAACACTATTTTCAGGTTAGTGTTATGAACGCAGCCTCGTACTAGGTTGGCAAGACTGACGAGACTTGGGAGGTGGACTGTCAACGTCGTGACTTTGGCACGTTTTGTCTTTATTGTATTTTCGTAGTTTAGAATAAAAATGTCTTATTAAAAGTGTAGTCTTTTAATGAAAATACACAACAGAATTTGGCGACGAGAATAGTCTTAGCTGCGTGTCTTGCAGTCGTCGTAAGTCCTGGTATATAATCGTATAAAAGGTCAGTCAGTTTTGTCAAGGTCAGTAACCGCAAGTTGTGGGTTTTTGCATAAAATGGCGAATAATATTATTGGAAATATTGAACAGTTTAACCCTAAAACTGGGGACATTACTACATACATGGAAAGATTAGAGCAATTGTTTGTTTGCAATTTAGTCGAGGCAGGAATGAAAGTCTCTATGCTGCTTACGTTAATTGGGAGCGAAGCCTATGGTACTCTGAAAGATATCCTCACCCCTGAATTGCCGTCATCCAAGTCTTATGTGGAATTAAGGGCAAAACTAATCGAACATTATAGTCCCAAGAGACTGCATATTGCAGAGCGGTACAAGTATTGGATAGCAGTCCAAGAACAAGGTGAAGATATTAAAAGCTTCGTAAAACGCCTAAAAAGTTTGTCTTTATACTGTGATTTTGGAGCTTTTCTACAAGAAGCTTGGAGAGACAAGTTTGTGTGTGGTGTAAGATCACAGGCCTTAAAGAAAAAACTATTGTCCATGGATAGGCTTGATTTTGCAAGAGCAGTGTCTGAAGCCCTTGCTATGGAGCTCGCTGAAGGGCAAGTTAAGTCCATGTGTGATAACAGTGCTGGTGAAAGTATTGACAAATTGTCAACCAAAAAATCATACATGTCAAAGTCAAGTAAAAGTAAGTGGGGAAACAAAAAAAGCGACAAAGAAAAAATGTGTTTTCGTTGTGGGGTACGAAGGCATGACCCAAACCACTGCTCAGCAAAAGAGTGGGAGTGCTTTAAATGTAAAAACAAAGGGCATACCAGTAGGGTCTGTAAAAAAGCTGACATGCATACTTTGGAGGAGCAAGAAATAGATGCTTCCAGTTCCAGTGATGACCTTCAACTTGGGGTTTTATCAGCCATAGAAGATAAGTCTAGAGTAAAAGCCGCAAAGGTAACATTGATTGTTGAAGGTAAGCCAATTAAATTCGAGATTGATAGTGGTGCATGTCGTACTGTCATGCATATTGATGACTTCCAAGAAAAATTGAGTGAGTTAAACTTATTTGGTGTTAGGTATGACCTGAGAGTTTTGACAGGTGATGGTGTGAAAATTATTGGTGAAACAGACGTTTTTGTCAGGGTCAATGAACATATTGTAAATTTACCATTAGTTATTTTAGAATGTAGTCATAAATTTACCCCATTGCTTGGTCGAAATTGGTTGAACGTGCTTAATCCAGAGTGGCGTCAAAATTTAATAGTAAATTGTAATAAAAAATCTCAAATTAACATACAGTCTATTACAGAGCCATGTCAGGCGAGTGATTCTTGTCAGTCAGTAGAAAATGAGTCAGTCATGTCAGAAAAGTCCAAAAATGTCATTGTCATGTCTAAGGAGTCAAAGAGCATCCAAAATATGTCACAGTTTTCAGATTTATCCAAATCTTCAGTTAATAAGTCAGAAAATTTGGAAAATGGTTTAAACGCTTTGAAACTTGAGTCAAAAATTAAAGATCTAGTGTCCGAGATAAAAAAAGATTTTAAAAATGTTTTCAGTGAGAAAAGTAACTCTAGTATTAAAAATTTTAAGGTCGAATTAAAATTGAAAGAGGGGGCAACCTGTATTTCACAGATCTTATGACATGCCATATACACTGAAATCTAAAGTAGAGTCAGAGATAAAAAAATGTGTGAAGTCGGTATTTTAAGGAAAGTGAATTTTAGTAATTGGGCAAGTCCAATTGTAGTGGTACCTAAGAAAAATTCTTCAGAGATCAGGATTTGCGTTGATTTCAAAAAAACACTAAATCCAGTACTGGATGCAGATCATTGTGTTTTACCTCACCCTGATGATATTTTTATTAGTCTAAGTGGAAGTAAGTTCTTCTGTGTTTTAGATTTAAAGGGAGCTTACCAGCAACTCGAAGTAAGTGAAAAGTCACAGGAGTTGTTAGTCATAAATACTCATCTTGGTCTTTTTGGGTATACAAGATTGACTTTTGGGGTAAGTTCTGCTCCTGGAATTTTTCAAACTGTCATGGACAACATTTTAGTAGGGTTAAAAAACACTAAATGTTATTTAGATGACATTTTGGTTTTTGGAGCCACTTTACAGGAGTGTCATGACAGTGTAAGAAATGTTTTGAAAAGGCTTGATCATTATAATGTCCAGGTTAATCAAAAAAAGTGTTTGTTTTTTGATACTAGTGTGGAATTTTTGGGACACAAAATTGATTCCGTGGGCATTCACCCAACTCTAGAAAAAATACAAGCTATCAAGTCAGCCCGATCTCCAAAAAATCTTACAGAATTGAAATATTACTTAGGACTTTTAAATTATTATATTAAGTTCATACCCATGTTGTCTTCAAAGTTAAAACCTTTGTATAACCTCTGTAATAAGGAAACGGATTTTTCTAAAGATTGGACTGATGAATGTGAAGAGACTTTTCAATTAAGTAAAGAGTTATTAACTTCAGAAAATGTTCTAACACATTATAACCCTGAGTTAGAGATTTTTGTCACATGTGATTCCAGTAGCTATGGAGTAGGTGCAGTCCTAAGCCACATCATAGAAGGTGTAGATCGTCCTGTTATATTTGCTTCAAGTACTTTAACACTTACTGAACAAAAATACAGTAATTTAGAGCGCGAGGCCTTAGCTTTGATTTTTGCAGTTAAGAAATTTCATAAATATCTGTATGGGCACAAATTTACTCTTATTTCTGACCACCAACCGTTACAATTTATTTTTGCTAAAAATAAAAATATACCAACTACAGCTGCATCTAGAATCACCCGATGGGCAATTACTCTGTCAGGTTATCAATATAATATTGTTTGCAAAAAAGGTAGTGCTATAAGCAATGCTGATGGCTTATCACGTTTACCCTTGCCCGGACAGACTGAAATCCCTGATTTTATTTATTCATTTAATCTAGTTAACGAAATTCCATTAAATGCTGATGACATAAAAAAGGCTACTAATAAGGATTTAGTCTTTCTTAAACTAAAAGATTTTATTCTGTCAGGCTGGCCAAGTAATGTACAAGATGAGCAATTAAACCCATATTTTAAACATAAAAATGAATTATCCATAGAGAATAATTGTATGCTATTTGGTAATAGGGTAGTTATACCATCTCAATTACGACAAGAAATTCTTAATCTTTTTCATGAACAACACACAGGAATTGTACGTACCAAAATGCTTATTAGGTCTTATTGTTGGTGGCCTAATTTAAATTGTGACATTGAAAAATTTATATCAGCTTGTGAAATTTGTCAACAACACCAAAATTTTACTAATAGTAATCCACTTTTGTCATGGGTGGCAGCTCCTCATAATTTTTATAGAGTTTTTATAGATTTCCTTAAGAAATTTGATTACACCTTTCTGCTTCTCTTTGATCAGAGATCTAAGTGGTTGGGGGTTAAGTTAATGAACAATGGTACAAATGCTTCTGAAACTGTTACTAAATTAAAAGAAATTTTTGCAACCTTCGGTTTACCAGTAGAGTTAGTATCAGATGGAGGCCCACCATTTAATTCAGTAAATTTTGTTTCTTTCTGTCAAGCTAATGGAATTACTACCATTAAATCGCCTCCAGGACACCCACCTAGTAATGGTTTTGCCGAAAGAGGTGTTCAAATTGTAAAACAGAATTTGAAAAAATCTTTGATTTCAGAAAAAGCAGAGAACATCACAGAACAACAAGTTCTTTTGCAACTTTCAAATTTTCTTTTTTCATATAGGAACACGCCTACGACATCTACAGGTATGTCTCCTTCTGAAATGATATTAAAAATTAGACCAAGAACAAGATTTGATCTTTTGAAACCCACTGGTCACAGTAAAAATGTTAAAGGAGGTTCTGCTGATGTCTCTCGTGTAAAAAAGTTATTTAAGCTCAATGAATCAGTATATGTAAAAAATAATCAATCCAAACAATGGCAAAAGGGTAAAATTGTCAAAATTTTAAGTTTCTGTACTTACTTAGTGCAAGTAGGCTCTAACATTAAGTTTATGCATGCTGATTCATTAAGAGTCGACTCAAGTGATGTACCTAATGTTGTATCCTTAGATATACCTTCTACCAGTGGACTGTTTTGTGGAAATCAAGGTGTGTCTTTTCATCAGGATGAACCTGTTGTACTACAAAACCCTTCACCTGAGCAATCTTCACCATTTACACAACCATTGGTACCTCCACAAAACAATGCTACTTCAGTATCCCAACAGATATCACCTAAGAATAGTGTTAGTTCCAATGATGTAGAAAGTCAAGTCTCACGTTCTGGTAGAGTTATCAAACCCCCACGTAGGTTGGATCTTTAATTAAGAAGGGGAGATGTTATGAACGCAGCCTCGTACTAGGTTGGCAAGACTGACGAGACTTGGGAGGTGGACTGTCAACGTCGTGACTTTGGCACGTTTTGTCTTTATTGTATTTTCGTAGTTTAGAATAAAAATGTCTTATTAAAAGTGTAGTCTTTTAATGAAAATACACAACAGTTAGCTATATGTTCTTCGAGACTTGAACTGAACAATATTATGTCGTCCATGTAAACGAAACATATTTTATCCTGCAAGTCTCTCAAAACATTATCCATCACTCTTTGGAAAGTGGCCGGAGCATTACGGAGTCCGAATGGCATACGCAGGAACTCATAATGCCCGTTTTCTACATTAAAAGCAGTTTTAGATATTGAATTTTCATGCATCTGAATTTGGTGAAACCCAGATGCTAGATCTAGCGTGCTAAAATACTGACATCGACCCAGCTTGTCTAATATGATTTTTAACTTCTTGTTTATATACGAATGGATATCTGTAAATTTTTGCGTGTACCGGTGTTTCGTCAACTGTCCTTATTTCATGTTTTATCTCATTTGTGAAAGTTAAATTATTTTTTTCGTTATGAAAAATATCTTTATACTGTCTGCAAAGTTGTAAGATAGCCCTTTTTCCTCTACGTTTAAATGATCTGTTCTAATTAAATTTTCTATTTTCTCGTTTAAGCATTTTGCTTCCGTACCATTTAAAAAATCTTCTACATGATAAAATTCAAAATTTTGTTTATGAAAGCTGTTTAAAGGTATCACTTGCAAAGGTTCTTTCAACTCTACTTCTACGCGTTTATCAGTGTTATTAATAATCTCGGTTTTTGCAAAACCGTGTTCTACAACTTTTAATGTTTCTGGAAGATAAAGAGTATCAAGTTGCATTGCCGGCACGATAACTTCTCCGGAATAATAATTTACAGGAACTTTGATTGCGGCAATTTCATGGGAATCAACTGATATATTAAAACGTTTTCTATTTAAATTATAAAATATGGGAATTTGCGTATTTTTATTTTTTAAGATATTATTTTCAAAGTCTAGGCATAATTTAAGATTTTTTATTACATGTAGACCAATAAGTCCGTCGAAGTGATTATGAAATTGGAATAATATGAATGGTATTGTAGAAGATGATTTTAATTTTGTAAATGCCGGTATGTCGGCTTTAAATTTTGCTTCCTTTTGACCTACGACTGTTTTTATAAATGTCGTTTCATGATAAATAGTATCAGGAAAGTACGTTTCGGCGATACCTGGATTTAATATTGATTGCATGCTACCGGAGTCCACCAAAAGTTTTAACGGAGGATTTTCAATTTTAATAAAAGGTAATTCAGAAGTATTTATGTCTAAAAATATTTCATTTATTACGTGTTTAGCTGATTCTGGCCTAGTATCCAAAAATTTTCGTCATTAGAAGCAACGTCATTCAAGTCGTAACTTTCTTGGTTATTATTGTCAGTATATAGATTTGATTTATTTGGAGTTTGAACATTATTTTCTGTATTAACTTTAGTTTCAATTTGGTGTAATTCTTGAGAATTAAAATTTAGGGGACCGTTTGGTTTAAAATAATTGTTACGTGATTGATTGTTTCTAAAAGTATTTCTTGAAGTTGTTGACATAGGTTCAGGGTCATTTTGAGGAATTCTTCCTGTGGGTGCAAATGCGTTTTTAGGTGGTCCAAATACTTGTCTGTTCGTTGGGAATTGTCTATTAATTTGTCGTGGTTGAACTTGGATAGGTTGTCTCGGAAATTGATTAAAATTTTGGTTTTGATTTGCATTAAAAGATGGGGCATTTGATGTTGGGGGTTTGTATGAAAATTTCGTTCAGGTACTGGTAAATTAAAGGTTGAGTATTGTGGGTTAGCTGTATAACTCATGTTTTGATAATTATTATTAGGCGTTGCATAAGTTTTGACGTTATGTTGATTTTTTGCATTATGATTATTAAATTGTTTTTGGTATGTTAGGTTTTGTGTAGAATTGTTTTGAGTTTTAATATTATTTTGAGCATAATAAAAATTTTCTTCCTCAACAATATGAGCAATAGCGGTTTCTATAGTATCGGGGTTTTTAATTCTAATAGTATGTTGTAAAAGTCCTGTCAAATTTCTAATTAAAGTTCTAAGTGACATTTGGTCATATTGTCTACGATAAATTTCTTTAGTATTAGCATTCATTTCTTGTTCCGAAAAAGTATTTACTCTTTCGATCAATTGGCTTCTTAAAACCTGTAGTCTTTTTGCGAATTCTAGAATAGGTTCATGTTTTAATGGTTTAGCCATTAACAGATCCTGCTCTAGGCATTCTAAAGATCTCTTGTCTCCAAAACTTTGTTCTAGAGCGTTCTTTAATAAATTCCAATTATTTAATTCTGTTCTCCTACTAACTAATTGACGTGCACTACCTACTAACTTTGAACGAATCACTCTAAAAATATAATTATGTAAAACTACATCGCGAATATTATCATATGAATCTACTAAAAATTGACAATCTCCAATAAACTGCATTCGTGCAGATGGATTACCATCGTAAGTCTGAATTAGATCTACGGTTAACTTAAGCATTTGCATATTAATTTCATTATTTTGATTTTGAGCCATTTCGTTATTTATTAAATTGTTTTCTTCGCAAGTTTCGTTAATTCGTACTAGATTATTAAAATTAGCAATCAATTCTTCTATTTCAAAATTCATTCACTTAACCTATAGTAGAATAAATCTTCTAACCAGGAAAATTTACCTATCTTAACTAAACTAAGGATAATGCAATAGGAAAACTCGGTACTTACCAGTAGTTATCCCTGCGGTGATTCTGCTACCAACTTCTGAAGAGGGCCAGCGGTTTCCGGGTAGGTTTGGTTGCCAAAGAGTTAAAACTCACGTTCAATTGGAATCGGTCTCGATGCCGTGGCTTCACAAAATCGAACTGCGAACTATCCTACTGACTGCGCCAGTTAAGTTATTTTAGTATTAAAACTTATTTTTAAAAACAAAACTTTATTTTTATTGTACAACGGAATAGTGGTTTACTCGACAGAAGTTAAAGCAAGAATGCATCTAATGTTAACAAGAATTATCTACATGAAATATGATATATGTACAACGTCAATATTATTTATGTGATATGGCAAAATGTCTTTATATAACTTGCTCAACCCGCCGTAATTGAGTTCGATCGAAATTTGTTTCACAATCAGACTCCATTAGAGACTGGAGTCGAGAATTTCCATTTATTGCTGAAAAGTCCTAATAAGGATAACTTTCTCCTTAGTGGGCAAAATCAAAGGCAGGGTGTTGAAAATATTTTGAGCGTTGAAAATATTTTTTATCTCTGCTATTTTCTTTCGACTTTATTCAATAATCATTGGTTACTTATAAACCTCTACTAAAGATACCTATAAAATATTTTGCTGAATATCCGAATTCTTCTATATCCTGGGATATAGACGGACATTTGGTTGGATATCCATATTGGATATCCACAGAATACATTATGTGGATATCTCTGGGATTTCTTGTATTTTCTGGAAGATGCTCATTAGATATTTTGCTGGATATCCATATGATATCTTCTATATTCTGGATATAGACGGACATTTGGATGTCCATATTAGATCCACGGAATATTTCTGATATCCTGTGGATATATTGGATATTCACAAAAGATATTCTGTGGATATCTCTGGGATTTGGTGTGTTGTCTGGGTAATACGCATTCGTATCGAGCCGAGCAAATATTTTGTGCAGAGTTTAAAAAGTACACAACATCGATTATTAAAATTTGGCAATGTTCAAAAAAATATATAGAATACTTTAAAGTGTTTCGAACTGCATCTGTGACTATCACTTTTTTATATTTTTTAATAGTATTTTAGAATTAGCAGAACAAATGAAAATGTCTCATTGCAATCAATAAACATTTTACTATTCGCTCCGTGCGCGACAGCAGCGCCAATTCGTTTTGGTACTAATGGACTATTTCTGTGTATACTGACAAATACAATTTTTATTAGAATTCGTAATTAAAAAGTATGTATGTTAGTTTTAATAAAAGTATATGGATTTGTAAAACAAGTAAAACATTAATTTATTATTATATATTATTATCGCTTAAATTAAAGAAAATTATGTATAATAAATAAAAATCAATAATAAAATATAGGCAGGCAACAGTATTTACTGGAA
Organism: Psylliodes chrysocephalus; assembly: GCA_927349885.1. Lineage (NCBI taxonomy): Eukaryota > Metazoa > Arthropoda > Insecta > Coleoptera > Chrysomelidae > Psylliodes > Psylliodes chrysocephalus. The sequence continues at coordinate 84,551,332 of OV651814.1, forward strand.
AATGTATGAGAAGTTGCCTAAGTCTAATAAGTTGTCATTGAAGAATTAGCCTATTCTGTCAAAATAAAAAAATACCATTTAATAATAGCGTGAAGTTGAAATGTATAAAAAGAGGATCGTTATTTATATTTTCATTTTTGTTCGAAAGAAAACAAAGAATAAATGATTAAAACCGGTTTCCCATCAGTAAGTCACAAATTGCATTCCAGTCACATAATAATCAAAGGCAGAAATCTTGAAATCTAGTCCTTGCTGAATGAACATTTAAGAATAAAGGGATATTAAAGAACATCGTAAAATGATAATTTATTGTTTATTTAAAACCTTTTAAGTTTCTGATGTCTACTATTTCCAGAATTACTGTTATTATTACAAAAATAAAGGTAATTTTTCTTCTTATTGTACATCGATCCATTTATTTCTTTGATTTAATTTCCACTTTACTACTGAAATTTTTTATATAAGTTTCAGTTTTTTTTGCTAGTATTTGTACAATTTTCAACACAGCAACTCCGGTTGCTTATTGTGTTGTTTTTATCTACTTTTTTGAAAAAAGTAAAATGTATACGTGTATTTGATATGCCAAAATTACAAAATATCGCCCTAAAATGCACGAATTATCCGCAGCTAGCGCTAGTATCGCTTTTGCTTCCCTTTCCATGACTTCGCACGGAGCGAATAAGCTGCCAAAGTTTCACTAAAATCCATCCAGTGAAAGATAAGTTCTGTAAAAAATCGTAAACCTGTTTTGACCACGTAAAATACACTGAAATGGCGGCCTTAAAAGGGAACAGAATAAAAATAACTCGCTATGTGTCTGTTATTAAATGTATATGTGTGTAAGATTTCTGATTTCTTTAGAAAAATGTCACACTTGAATGAATTTTAATTAGTATGATTTATTAAATTATGATGCTGCAAGCTCCGTTTTTGTTTAAATCCTACGGAACAAATATCACATTTGAATGGTTTTACATTAGTATGATTTATTACATGATCCCGTAAGCTGCGTTTACGTTTATATTCTTTGGAACAAATATCACACTTGAATGGTGTTTCATTAGAATGAATTTTTATATGTTTCTTTAAATTAGATTTATTATAAATTTCTTGAGAACAAATGTCACATTTGAATGGCTTTTCATTAGAGTGAATTATTAAATGATCATGTAAGCTGCGTTTATGTTTAAATTTTTTGGAACAAATGTCACACTTGAATGACTTTTCATTCGTGTGAATTATTAAATGTTTGTTCAAGGTAGATTTCAGATTAAATTCTTTGAAACAAATATTACACTTGAATGGCCTTTCATTCAAGTGAATTGTTAAATGTTGCTTTAAGTTAGATTTCTGTTTAAATTCTTGGGAACAAATGTCGCACATGAATGGCTTTTCAGTAGAGTGAATTTTTAAATGTTGCTTTAATACAGATTTGAAATTAAATTCTTTGGAACAAATAGCACACTTGAATGGCTTTTTATTTGTGTGAGTTACTAAATGACCACGTAAACTACGTTTACGTTTAAATCCTATGGAATAAATGTCGCAAATGAATGGCTTTTCATTAGAGTGAATGGTTAGATGTTGCTTTAAGATAGATTTCAAATGAAATTCTTTGAAACAAATGCCACACTTGAATTGTTTTTCATTAGAGTTAATTGACACATGATTTGATAGTTCTTGAAGATTGCTAGATTGCTTGAAACACAAATGTTCTTTAAAATATTCTCCAGCGCTTTGATTAAATCCTGACTGCGAAGATGGACAATCTGTAATAATAAAGAAAAAAATTGTAAAAAATCACTCAATAAGAATATTAAAATAATTTTTAATGTTACAAAAGTGAGCTGGTGTCCTTAGATTTTTTCCTACTTTCACCTTTATGGGTCTGCAATTTAAAAAATAATTAACGAAAGAAATATATATTTTCCCCACAATCTTAAATTAAATTAAATTCTTGGATTTTTAGTTGGGACACCTTCACATAGCTAAGTGAAATAACTCATCTCGTAACTTTAACAGTTTATAGTTTGTCACTTTTCAAATAAGAAACGAACAAAAATTAAAAAATATATAAGTATGCTACGAGTATTTAAACATTAATTTCTAACGTTTTATTATCCAAAGATTTGAAAGATACATAAATATATTAGTGATACTCCTCTTGTACCCCAACATTATTGACCGCGTGTCACTGTCAATTGTAAATACTCCTGACAAGTCAGGACGGACCAACAGAGAGCAGTGGATAAAAGCAGCAGTCGGGGTCTTAGCTCGACCGCGTAGCCAAGCAATAAAATAAAATAGTGAAATACCATTGTATAAGTAGTGCTAGTATGTCAGCCCAATGCATTTATTTGTTTGATATCAAAAGGAGACCAACACCAGTCTGTATTGTTTTCATTAGATTTTAAAATATGTCAAAGTAAAGAAAACTGATTTTCATAATATTGTTAAGGCCCGTATTTATAAACAGAACTTACGTGAGTCGGACTTGGGTAAGTCGTCCTTGAACTAAAATCGAAGTTCGGTTACAACGTCTCTATAGTTCGAGGTGGTTCCGGTGTTACACAAGAATTTATAAATGGCTATTAGCAAATCTGTATCTGTTATGTTCATTTACGGATTTGTTACTACCCATCTCTAAATTCACGCGATATAACCGAACTTCGATTTTCGTTCAAGGACGACTTACCCAAGTCCGACTCAGCTGAGTTTTGTTTATAAATACGGGCCTAAGAGTTATTGCTCCGCTGACCGCTGACAATAGCAATAAATTCGTATAAATAAGCATTTTGGTTTAATCCTAGAAGACACAATTTTAAAGATAATACCATAATTTTTTTATGTGCAAAATTATAAAAATGTCCGGAAATATCTGATAACTTTGTTAGAAGCTAGATAGAAGGACTTGGTTTATGAAATTATAAAATGAGGACCTCTAAAAATACTTGAAATACCTTATGAAAGAGATACAAAACTAAGTTGCCACATTACTGGCCTATTTAAGGATGTAAGTGGTGGCAGTAATTCCTTTTTCCCTAGCTGGCTCTTAAAATTTAATGATTCGGAGAGTGAAGGGATTAATTAAAGTATATCTAACTGTGATTTGATATATCTCTTTTAGCTTATGCACAATTTATCCTGTGGTTTATAATCTCCTACAAATTGTTATTAAAGCTGTTAATGTGTTGATGGTATTAACGATACGATACAATTTATCTTATGGTCCCCCTTTTAGTACTAGAAGGTGCACAGGTGAGTTTACATGTTTAATTTTTCAAGTTTATCTTAGGAACTATTTTAGGAATTTATCAAAACGAGCCACTACTTCTAAATTTGGAGAAATACTTGTGGCTGAGAAGTTATAAATCTTACTACAATCAAACTGGTGATCGTTCAGGATGCGGTAATAACTGATGATGGCTTCTGGAGGTGCCAAAGCCTCAGCAAGGGGCTGCAAGTGAATCATAGCTATATAAATTGAGATTCCTATGCATTTCGCTAACATGTGTGTTTTAGGTAATATTTCAGTTCAACAAAAGACCCACTAAGTTATTATATACATAATTATTCATAAGATAATTACAGTAAATGATAAATAAAGGCCTAAAATAAAATAACACTATTGGTATGTGATTTTAGGAGAGCATGGAGAGGTTGAACTTATCACAGATTTAGGGGCCCTTCTTTTACAAGAAACAAAACCCACAATATGTGATTCCACTTTACTAAGAATGTAACAAACTTCTGGGTAATAATATACTTAATCGAACTAAAAATACATTTTAAAAATATTGTATTTTAGATTTCCTTTGTACCTGAAAACATTCTAAGAATTTTAGAAGCAAAATAAATACTACAGACTTGTCTAAAGAAGAATAGCAATATGACATCTGAAGTTTTATATTAAGTGAATCTACATGGTACGTCTATATTAAAAAAAACAACATCAGATTCAAGCAAGTGCCAAACTAGAAGAAAATTTGAGAAAAATCACAGAAGATGCCCTCGAGCATACATCAGAATATCTTGCTAAAAAACATGAGTTGTTTTTTTTATAAAATCTTCATACTAACTTGGAAATCCATAATTATGCATAAAATTTGTGAAATTCTAAAAAAAAAATTAGAGGTTTTATTTAAAACAACAAAGTAAGACAAAATTACCTAAAAATAAGTGCAACGATTTAAACTTGACTATATTTTTTTACTTTCTATATAATTTCCTTCAATAATAGTTAAACAAGTAGGTCAATCTCTTTTTTATTCAATATGTAGTTAGAATAAAATAATTTTTGTTCACCTTTGTATAAATAATAAACTAACAAAATAAAAATATATAAATATCTATACAAAAAAAAAAGTTAAAAGGTTTGATTTTAAAAAGATGATATATCTCTGTGAGTACAGGTAAGCAATCTGGAACCTCAGCTATCTCATGATATATACCTAAGTCATTGTTGCAATCATCTATTATTCACAGATCTTGTTTTTTTGCATCATACAATTGCCATCTTGAAACGTACCTTATATAAATATACTTCTGTACAATCGTTCACTGTTTAAGCTTCTAGTGAACCTTTGCAATATTGATACCTTATTATTACTATTAAGCAAATTTTGTCCAATCGTTCAGTGCTTTATAGGTGGCTTCTACCAATTTGTAACAAGTGATGTTGGTTTTACTTACCGTGTTTTAGCTCAATTTTAATTAGGGCCGTGAGTAGCACTTAATAACCTTGACAAAACTTAACTATAGGAAAGGTATGAAGGGCGCCACCAAACTTACATAAACATATCATTTAAGGTGAATTATAATAGTTTGGCAAATATAATTAATATGACTGATGTTAAAACAGAACGTATATGTTTATGCAGCCAAGTAACAATTACAATCTACACAAGCCATGATTCGTTTAAATTACTTCTTTATTTAATGTTTCAAAGATAAAAGTGAAACTTATCTCAAAGTAGGACTGGTGTAGGTCTTCAATCTTTTCAAATAAGGACGGTCTCCTACAGCGATGCGTCTTCTTCATAAAATACTGATGGTTCTCACCACTAATAAAAATATCACATACTGTTTAAGATTACTTAAATATTAGCAGATTTAATAATCTCGACTGCCTCGTTCTGAGGTATTATTGTAATATACCTACCTCTACTTTTGTGATATTACTATTTGATTTCAAGAACATTTTAATAATAAATTTATATAAATATTTTGTTTTATTTGAAATGTCCATGTCTCGATTGAGTTTTTACTATACCTCAATTTCAGCCTCTCCGTATTACATTACACAAAGAACAATATAGTGTGTCCATGGATGGACTTAATTATACTTGTAAAAATATTTATTTTAAATTAAAAAAAGTTATTTTTCATAATTTCTTAATGTGAATCGAATTTATTTAACAAGTAAATTATGAAGAATTACTTTTTTAATTTAAAATAAATATTTTCACAAGTATAGTTAAGTCCATCCGTGGACACACTGTATAATGCAGTAGAGCTAATTCACATTATAACATCTATAGAAAGTTTCAGAGCAACTTTCAGGGTGGTTGCAGGGATATTAGGGTTACATTAGAAGTACATTGCATGTGAGCTTAAAGAGCCTAAAATTGCAGCTTATTAACGTAGATGGGATGTTTTTGTGCTAGCTGGGTATCGACACGTCTTCGACCGTCGACGATTTGCTTCTCACTTTTCTGTCATATGTACCTATATGGTTAGTGATCATTTTCAAAACAATATATCACAGAGTTGTACAGTAGGTCAACATATTGTAAACTCTATTTTTGTTAATTACATTCCTATGGAAGACAAAAATGGTGTTTGATAAAATTAAAAAGAAAAATTGTGCTGGAATCGATGAATTATCGCCCAAAATACTGAAATCAAATAAAATTATAATTCTGCAACCACTTACCTATTTAATAAACTTATCTTAAGAAAAAGGAATTTTTCCAGAGGCATTTAAACTGGCAGTTGTAATTCCTCTCCATAAAAAAGGAGAAACATCAAACATAGAAAACTATCTACAAATTTCATTGTTATCAGAATTATCAAAAATACTTGAGAGATGTGTATATAATATTATAACTGATTTTAATGATAAGTATAAAATACTCACAATTAGCCAACATGGGTTAAAAAAATAAATAAATCTATCGAAACTGCAACTAATGAATTATTAACCCATGTATATAATGAATTGGATAAAGGTAAATATGTCATTTCAATTATGTTCGATCTGTCAAAGGTATTTGATACCCTAAAGCATTGTATAAAGAACTAAATAGTAGTCTCACCTTATGGAAGTTTCATTGGAGGGAAATGGATACTACCAATAGATGGCGCTAGTGAATATGGATAAGTCGATATTCGTTTGCAGTGGGCGGAGTTGAGGGTCCAGCAGAAATTTTTGAGAAAGACGAAGACCGATCGATGGATTTCTATTTTTAGCTCTTGGATGAAATTGTATACACTCGTGATTGAATGTTTGGACTATTTTCTATCTAATGTTTGTTATTGTGCGTTAGTGCGTTTACGGGTAGTAGGTATTGTGAATGAGTTGTGTTTATGTTTTATTACTGAATTATTTTACTGTTAATAAAGGACGAGTTCCCAACAAGAGTAACTACATGATTTATATAAAAAAATTGTGTATTTATAACTGTTTTGAAATTAATAAAATAGAAAATATGCTTTTGTTTTTCTTTTCCTTTACAGGTTTTATCCGAATTAATTTAAAATAAATTATATAATATTGATAATAGCAATAATAATACATTTCTTAAGTGTTGAAAAAATTGTATTTTTAATTTAAATACGTATACCTATAGGTAGGTAAGTAAGGTACCTACCTAAGTACTTAGCATAAGTAATTATGAACAACAGGTTATTTCTTTAATCTGGTGCGTAACAATGTAATAAAAAAAAAACCTTAAGATGGTTGGTAAATAATATAAATGAATTCTTAATATTGAAGTAAACACAATGGGTTCTATAAGGATTATTGGTTGGGGTTCGGCTTTGGGGGATAGGGTCGAAATATTGAAAAAAAAAACAGTTAAAATTTACAATTTTTTATACATATAAACCCAAAATTTCAATTTTTTTATAAAATTATTTTTTTAATTTCTTTATTATATTTAATATTATTTCTACTTTTTCTAACAATAATCAATTTAAGATATCTACTTTGATTGAGCCAAAATATTTAGTAGGGGAAGTTTTTAATATTATACAAACATACTGTGTCCAAAAAAATATATGAATTTGGCTAAACATTAACCTTTATTTCTAAAAACAGGAGAACAATGTTACTTGAAAAATGTATCTAGAATTAATATTTACCACCATCAAATCCTGGACCTGGACACAATTTTTTTTTTAGCAATACGGGAGAAGCGGATGTGACATTTTTACAAATGAAATTAATTTCAACAAATTTATTTGATATCATGTACAAGATTATTCATTATTAAAGACACCTTTTATAACCACTATTGCATATTCAAAAAAAGCTTTAAATAAAAGTTTGTGAATATGACTGACTTTTTTTAAATATACCATAAAAACACGTATTCAGATTTCACGGAATACCACACAAATAAACTTTTTTAAATGGGATACCCTCTATGTTATTAAATTTCTGGGATATTTTTTTTCTAATTTCACAAATGTATTTTATTGATAACCCTATCTTATACCGTCTGTTCTCGAGTAATTTAACGTTGATAATGTAAACATGAAAAAGTTAACATTATTAAAGTAAAAGCTATGAAAATCACAACTATTATGTTTGGTAATAAAATAATCCAAATAGGTAGTTTACAGTGAGAAAGAAAAAGTGTAAATATTTATAAGATATTCGACATAGATTATCTATGATATTCGACGTTTAATTAATCAGGAAAGAATAAAGATCATTTCGAAAATTGAATAAAATATATATCTATGCTATCCTTATTAAAAAATATTCATGTTAAATCCTGTGAAATATGCACACCACTGATATGTCATTTGATGACATTTTTACAAAATTCGGTTAATGTAAACATTATACAATAATAATTATAGCATAAAGGGAGGGTAATTTATAATGAATAACCCTGTTAGGTACCATAAATTTTCAGTAAAAAAATTTTAATTCGCACTTTTTTACGTAGATTAAAGAAAAATGTAATTTCGTGCGTTTTCTTGGTGCAGACATTTTGCGACACACTGTACCTATATTCAAATCCAAAATGATGTATTTTCTTTTAACACATACCTAATACAAATTTATTAGCAAAATTTAAATACTTGTCATTTTCGGTATATTTCTCCTTTAGACACACACATTTTTAGTTTCATTGTCAAAAGATTTAAATAAAATTACCGGACCTTATAATATTCTATTATAATTTGATGATCCCGAGTGGCCATAGCAAAAAGACGAAATTTGAGCATGAAGATTTAGATGTCATTAACGTAAAATTCATGTTTTGAAATTAATTTAAGTTTTACCAATTTAGAAAATAAAATTAAAATAATAAAAAAAAAGTGTCCACTCGTGGGTTTGAACTCGGAACCCTTCGATTCCTAGACAAGTACTCTAAATTTTCGTTATGAAGACTTATGAAAAAGTTTTACTTTTTAACGCTGATAATCAGATTGCTTTTAGTTTCATTAAAATCTGTTTATTTCTAAATATAGACGAATACCTTGTGGAATGCTATTATTTATTGATTCTTTACAAGAATCACTAATTTTTATTTATATTTAATCTAAATAACTAAAAAAATATATACTGACAATTAGTTTTACGGAATTGTCACTTATAAAGTTCTAACATCTGACGTAGAGGGCGTATCTAACCAGTAAATAAAATCATTAGTTCAATGATTGTACCAATAGATGTCGGGCGCGATTGCCTCCAATAACTTTTACATGGCGATTATCCTACTATAGTTCTTTATACAATGCCTAAAGAAAGAATTCATTTTAAATAAGCTAACTATATTGGGAATTCGTGGGAAACTGCTAGACTGGATAGAGTCCTACTTAGGAAACCGTAAATTGTTAGTTAAAATAAACTCTGAAATTTCAAAAATGTACCCTGTATC
>OV651814.1:84560950-84593450 GCA_927349885.1 Psylliodes chrysocephalus
TGATTTATTTGATTTATTTGATTTATTTGATTTATTTGATTTATTTGATTTATTTGATTTATTTGATTTATTTGATTTATTTGATTTATTTGATATTTCTATTATTTTTATAGTTATTTAAAATCTCCAAGTTTTCTTTGTTTTTATTAACAATTTTTTTAAGTTTATGTCTAACTTTAATTGAGTTTATTATACCATTAGTTATCTAGGGTTTTAGTTTTTTGTGTTCTTTTATTGTAATTGTTGAGGTAGTTGTGCACCGATTTATTAAGTTGGTAACTATTTCAGAAAACATATTATAAGCTTCTGCAGGGTTTTTGTTAGAAATAATTTTTGACCTCAATAGTTGAAATTAAATTTGAAAATTTGTTATCCTCAATTTTTTTAATATGTTTGTAGGTAGGATATATTATTTAGTTTGTTCGTCCATTTATTGGTTTAGTTTATATTTAATAGTAACGTTTGAATTAAAATTAACGTTCATCTTTTTATTATAGTTAAATATTACACATATATACACTATTAGGCAAGTTATTAATCCGAATGCATATGTTCCTTTTTATTAAAGAGATGGTAATAAATGATTTGTTACTAGTATTATGGACTAAGTATACATAATTATAAACAATTATTTTCTGATTTTATATGGGCTTAATCTTTTAATGCCATGCTATTTGTCCCATTAAATGTTGCGGATAGCATCAGGGTCCGATTAGAACAAGAAGAACACAATTACGTCATCACCTGACCCAGTAATTTATTGTACCTATGTTGACGCCTATTGTGGGTTAGTGCAGAGCCGTAGACATGGGTAACGCACTAAAATTCTTTGCGTTGATACACTAACTCCGGCGCACTCTATTGCGCCAACTCATTGCGTTAACGCAATTGCGTTATTGCGTCACACCACTGCCTGCGCCGAATGAAGTCGATGCACCTCAGTGTATCGCATGATACCGGTGTTATTCAGCGCGGGCTGTCCTTTTATAAGGGTCAAACCGTGTTCAAGACAATAACGCAATTGGGAATTTAACAATTTTTTTTTTATTATTATATGTTTAAAAATAAACGAAAATATAACAGTGTAATGCACCCATTTTTTTATTTCATTGTGTTCGGATTTTACAAAGAATACCATAATTCCAATTTATATAAAAAGGATATAACTTTTGTATAGGTACTAGTAGCCAATCAAAATGGGAAGAACTAAAAACTGACAGTGTACAAGGTTAAAATCCATAAAATTGGACCTACAATCCTACAAATGATGTGACATGTTGCAAAGAACATAATTACGTGATAGAGTTTGGGTAATCTGCATTACGAGTTGCATCAATTACGTAAATTAAAATTCTCAACTCATCACGGAAAACGGAATCAGTGCCTGGCGCATGGCCCATCAACAACTCGCGATCCTTTCGACTCAGTATCGAAAATTGCGTTGCGCTGATACAGTAACAAGCTGGTGTATCAACGCTCGTAACGCATACAACTGCGTTAACGCAATAACGCAACGCAGCGCTGCGTTACCCATGTCTACAGAGCCGTAGCCATGAGGTTGAAGCTAGCAGACAAACTAGCAGACAAACCGCGCGGCGGTCCCCAAATGTTTTAATGTTGTTATTCGGCAAAATCTTTGGTTTAGGTGGACTTTTAGTATCATGAAAGTTTAGAAATAAATAAATATTAGTGTATTTATTGAAAAAATTTGATTAATTCAATTTGAATTATAATTAAAATAAGATAATCTTACACAAAGACGGGGAAGAAACAAACACATTTACAATGCGATTATAAATATAATTTTTATATCAAATATTCATTAAGTTTTTGTTAATGGAATAAACAAAAAATTATGGCCGAACAATGATTTAAAATATATGTTTTTGGTCTTTTTAAAGTCAGGTGTTTTGTCGTCAAACGACTATAAGAATCAAAAAAACACATTTAGCTCGAGATTACAAATACAATTTTCATACCAATAATTTAGTACACAATTAGCTATAAAATAAATAAAAAATCATTAAAAAGCAAGACCTCTAATTACATTTTTTAGATCTTTAAAAATGCGTGGTTTCGCGGAAAAACATTATTCTACCAAAATATCAAAAACCAATATTTAGCACGAAATTCTAGATATAATTTTTAATACGAATGATTCAATAGATTAGTATAATTCAAAAACACAATAAATCATTACATAGCAAGACCTCCAAATATGTTTTTTAGGTCTTTAAAATGGCGCGATTTCGCGGATAAACCTTACTTTATCAAAATGACAAAAACCAATATTTAGCACGAAAATTCAGATAAAATTTTTAATATGAATGACTCCATAAATTAGTATAATTCAAAAAAATAATAAATCATTACATAGCAAGACCTGTAAATACGTTTTTTAGGTCTTTTGAAAAGAGCGGTTCCGCGAAATAACCTTACTTTATCAAATGACAAAAACCAATATTTAGCACGAAAATTCAAGTCTAATTTTTAGTATGAATGATTCAATACATCATTATAATTCAAAAAAATAATAAATCATTACATAGCAAGACCTCCAAATATGTTTTTTAGGTCTTTAAAATCGCGCGATTTCGCTGATAAACCTTACTTTATCAAAATGACAAAAACCAATATTCAGCACGAAAATTCATATAAAATTTTTAATATGAATGACCATACATTAGTATAATTCAAAAAAATAATAAATCATTACATAGCAAGACCTGTAAATACGTTTTTTAGGTCTTTTGAAAAGAGCGGTTCCGAGAAATAACCTTACTTTATCAAAATGACAAAAACCAATATTTAGCACGAAAATTCAGTTAAAATTTTTAATATGAATGACTCCATACATTAGTATAATTCACAAAAATAATAAATCATTACATAGCAAGACCTGTAAATACGTTTTTTAGGTCTTTTGAAAAGAGCGGTTCCGCGAAATAACCTTACTTTATCAAAATGACAAAAACCAATATTTAGCACGAAAATCCAGGTATAATTTTTAGTACGAATGATTCAATACATTATTATAATTCAAAAAAAAATAATAAAATCATTACATAGCAAGACCTGCAAATATTTTTTTTTTGGTCTTTAAAATGGCGCGATTTCGCGGATAAACCTTACTTTAACAAAATGACAAAAACCAATATTTAGCACGAAAATCCAGGTATAATTTTTAGTATGAATGATTCAATACATTATTATAATTCAAAAAAATAATAAATCATTACATAGCAAGACTCCAAATACGTTTTTTAGGTCACTAAAATGGCGCGATTCCGCGGATAAACATTACTTTATCAAAATGACAAAAACCAATATTTAGCACGAAAATCCAGGTATAATTTTTAATATGAATGATTCAATACATTATTATAATTCAAAAAAATAATAAATCATTACATAGCAAGACCTCCAAATACGTTTTTTAGGTCTCTATAAACATTACTTTATCAAAATGACAAAAACCAATATTTAGCACGAAAATCTAGGTATAATTTTTAGTATGAATGATTTCGGAATGATTCAATACATTCTTATAGTTCAAAAAAATAATAAATCATTACATAGCAAGACCTCCACATATGTTTTTTAGGTCTTTAAAATCGCGCGATTTCGCTGATAAACCTTACTTTATCAAAATGACAAAAACCAATATTTAGCACGAAAATTCAGATAAAATTTTTAGTATGAATGACTCCATACATTAGTATAATTCAAAAAAATAATAAATCATTACATAGCAAGACCTGTAAATACGTTTTTTAGGTCTCTAAAATGGCGCGATTCCGCGGATAAACATTACTTTATCAAAATGACAAAAACCAATATTTAGCACGAAAATCCAGGTATAATTTTTAGTATGAATGATTCAATACATTATTATAATTCAAAAAAATAATAAATCATTACATAGCAAGACCTCCAAATATGTTTTTTAGGTCTTTAAAATCGCGCGATTTCGCTGATAAACCTTACTTTATCAAAATGACAAAAACCAATATTTAGCACGAAAATTTAGACAAAATTTTTGGTATGAATGACTCCATACATTAGTATAATTCAAAGAAATAATAAATCATTACATAGCAAGACCTCCAAATATGTTTTTTTAGGTCTTTAAAATCGCGCGATTTCTCTGATAAACCTTACTTTATCAAAATGAAAAAAACAAATATTTAGCACGAAAATTCAGACAAAATTTTTAGTATGAATGACTCCATATATTAGTATAATTCAAAAAAATAATAAATCATTACATAGCAAGACCTGTAAATAAGTTTTTCAGGTCTTTGAAAAGCGCGGTTCGCGGAATAACCTTACTTTATCAAAATGACAAAAACCAATATTTAGCACGAAAATCCAGGTATAATTTTTAGTATGAATGATTCAATACATCATTATAATTCAAAAAAATAATAAATCATTACATAGCAAGACCTCCAAATATGTTTTTTAGGTCTTTAAAATGGCGCGATTTCGCGGATAAACCTTACTTTATCAAAATGACAAAAACCAATATTTAGCACGAAAATTCAGATAAAATTTTTAATATGAATGACTCCATAAATTAGTATAATTCAAAAAAATAATAAATCATTACATAGCAAGACCTGTAAATACGTTTTTTAGGTCTTTTGAAAAGAGCGGTTCCGCGAAATAACCTTACTTTATCAAAATGACAAAAACCAATATTTAGCACGAAAATTCAGGTCTAATTTTAGTATGAATGATTCAATACATCATTATAATTCAAAAAAAATAATAAATCATTACATAGCAAGACCTCCAAATATGTTTTTTAGGTCTTTAAAATCGCGCGATTTCGCTGATAAACCTTACTTTATCAAAATGACAAAAACCAATATTCAGCACGAAATTCATATAAAATTTTTAATATGAATGACCATACATTAGTATAATTCAAAAAAATAATAAATCATTACATAGCAAGACCTGTAAATACGTTTTTTAGGTCTTTTGAAAAGAGCGGTTCCGAGAAATAACCTTACTTTATCAAAATGACAAAAACCAATATTTAGCACGAAAATCAGATAAAATTTTTAATATGAATGACTCCATACATTAGTATAATTCACAAAAATAATAAATCATTACATAGCAAGACCTGTAAATACGTTTTTTAGGTCTTTTGAAAAGAGCGGTTCCGCGAAATAACCTTACTTTATCAAAATGACAAAAACCAATATTTAGCACGAAAATCCAGGTATAATTTTTAGTACGAATGATTCAATACATTATTATAATTCAAAAAAAAATAATAAATCATTACATAGCAAGACCTGCAAATATTTTTTTTTGGTCTTTAAAATGGCGCGATTTCGCGGATAAACCTTACTTTAACAAAATGACAAAAACCAATATTTAGCACGAAAATCCAGGTATAATTTTTAGTATGAATGATTCAATACATTATTATAATTCAAAAAAATAATAAATCATTACATAGCAAGACCTCCAAATACGTTTTTTAGGTCTCTATAAACATTACTTTATCAAAATGACAAAAAACCAATATTTAGCACGAAAATCTAGGTATAATTTTTAGTATGAATGATTTCGGAATGATTCAATACATTATTATAGTTCAAAAAAATAATAAATCATTACATAGCAAGACCTCCACATATGTTTTTTAGGTCTTTAAAATCGCGCGATTTCGCTGATAAACCTTACTTTATCAAAATGACAAAAACCAATATTTAGCACGAAAATTCAGATAAAATTTTTAGTATGAATGACTCCATACATTAGTATAATTCAAAAAAATAATAAATCATTACATAGCAAGACCTGTAAATACGTTTTTTAGGTCTCTAAATGGCGCGATTCCGCGGATAAACATTACTTTATCAAAATGACAAAAACCAATATTTAGCACGAAAATCCAGGTATAATTTTTAGTATGAATGATTCAATACATTATTATAATTCAAAAAAATAATAAATCATTACATAGCAAGACCTCCAAATATGTTTTTTAGGTCTTTAAAATCGCGCGATTTCGCTGATAAACCTTACTTTATCAAAATGACAAAAACCAATATTTAGCACGAAAATTTAGATAAAATTTTTAGTATGAATGACTCCATACATTAGTATAATTCAAAGAAATAATAAATCATTACATAGCAAGACCTCCAAATATGTTTTTTAGGTCTTTAAAATCGCGCGATTTCTCTGATAAACCTTACTTTATCAAAATGAAAAAAACAAATATTTAGCACGAAAATTCAGACAAAAATTTTTAGTATGAATGACTCCATATATTAGTATAATTCAAAAAAATAATAAATCATTACATAGCAAGACCTGTAAATAAGTTTTTCAGGTCTTTGAAAAGCGCGGTTCCGCGGAATAACCTTACTTTATCAAAATGACAAAAACCAATATTTAGCACGAAAATCCAGGTATAATTTTAGTATGAATGATTCAATACATCATTATAATTCAAAAAAATAATAAATCATTACATAGCAAGACCTCCAAATATGTTTTTTAGGTCTTTAAAATCGCGCGATTTCGCTGATAAACCTTACTTTACCAAAATGACAAAAACCAATATTTAGCACGAAAATTCAGATAAAATTTTTAATATGAATGACTCCATACATTAGTATAATTCACAAAAATAATAAATCATTACATAGCAAGACCTGTAAATACGTTTTTTAGGTCTTTTGAAAAGAGCGGTTCCGAGAAATAACCTTACTTTATCAAAATGACAAAAACCAATATTTAGCACGAAAATTCAGGTCTAATTTTTAGTATGAATGATTCAATACATCATTATAATTCAAAAAAATAATAAATCATTACATAGCAAGACCTCCAAATATGTTTTTTAGGTCTTTTAAAATCGCGCGATTTCGCTGATAAACCTTACTTTATCAAAATGACAAAAACCAATATTCAGCACGAAAATTCATATAAAATTTTTAATATGAATGACCATACATTAGTATAATTCAAAAAAATAATAAATCATTACATAGCAAGACCTGTAAATACGTTTTTTAGGTCTTTTGAAAAGAGCGGTTCCGAGAAATAACCTTACTTTATCAAAATGACAAAAACCAATATTTAGCACGAAAATTCAGATAAAATTTTTAATATGAATGACTCCATACATTAGTATAATTCACAAAAATAATAAATCATTACATAGCAAGACCTGTAAATACGTTTTTTAGGTCTTTTGAAAAGAGCGGTTCCGCGAAATAACCTTACTTTATCAAAATGACAAAAACCAATATTTTAGCACGAAAATTCAGGTCTAATTTTTAGTATGAATGATTCAATACATCATTATAATTCAAAAAAATAATAAATCATTACATAGCAAGACCTCCAAATATGTTTTTTAGGTCTTTTAAAATCGCGCGATTTCGCTGATAAACCTTACTTTATCAAAATGACAAAAACCAATATTTAGCACAAAAATTTAGATAAAATTTTTAGTATGAATGACTCCATACATTAGTATAATTCAAAGAAATAATAAATCATTACATAGCAAGACCTCCAAATATGTTTTTTAGGTCTTTAAAATCGCGCGATTTCTCTGATAAACCTTACTGTATCAAAATGAAAAAAACAAATATTTAGCACGAAAATTCAGACAAAATTTTTAGTATGAATGACTCCATATATTAGTATAATTCAAAAAATAATAAATCATTACATAGCAAGACCTGTAAATAAGTTTTTCAGGTCTTTTGAAAAGCGCGGTTCCGCGGAATAACCTTACTTTATCAAAATGACAAAAACCAATATTTAGCACGAAAATCCAGGTATAATTTTTAGTATGAATGATTCAATACATCATTATAATTCAAAAAAATAATAAATCATTACATAGCAAGACCTCCAAATATGTTTTTTAGGTCTTTAAAATCGCGCGATTTCGCTGATAAACCTTACTTTATCAAAATGACAAAAACCAATATTTAGCACGAAAATTCAGATAAAATTTTTAATATGAATGACTCCATACATTAGTATAATTCACAAAAATAATAAATCATTACATAGCAAGACCTGTAAATACGTTTTTTAGGTCTTTTGAAAAGAGCGGTTCCGAGAAATAACCTTACTTTATCAAAATGACAAAAACCAATATTTAGCACGAAAATTCAGGTCTAATTTTTAGTATGAATGATTCAATACAGCATTATAATTCAAAAAAATAATAAATCACTACATAGCAAGACCTCCAAATATGTTTTTTAGGTCTTTAAAATCGCGCGATTTCGCTGATAAACCTTACTTTATCAAAATGACAAAAACCAATATTCAGCACGAAAATTCATATAAAATTTTTAATATGAATGACCATACATTAGTATAATTCAAAAAAATAATAAATCATTACATAGCAAGACCTGTAAATACGTTTTTTTAGGTCTTTTGAAAAGAGCGGTTCCGAGAAATAACCTTACTTTATCAAAATGACAAAAACCAATATTTAGCACGAAAATTCAGATAAAATTTTTAATATGAATGACTCCATACATTAGTATAATTCACAAAAATAATAAATCATTACATAGCAAGACCTGTAAATACGTTTTTTAGGTCTTTTGAAAAGAGCGGTTCCGCGAAATAACCTTACTTTATCAAAATGACAAAAACCAATATTTACCACGAAAATTCAGATAAAATTTTTAATATGAATGACTCCATACATTAGTATAATTCAAAAAAATAATAAATTATTACATAGCAAGACCTCCAAATATGTTTTTTAGGTCTTTAAAATCGCGCGATTTCGCTGATAAACCTTACTTTATCAAAATGACAAAAACCAATATTTAGCACGAAAATTTAGATAAAATTTTTAGTATGAATGACTCCATACATTAGTATAATTCAAAGAAATAATAAATCATTACATAGCAAGACCTCCAAATATGTTTTTTAGGGTCTTTAAAATCGCGCGATTTCTCTGATAAACCTTACTTTATCAAAATGAAAAAAAACAAATATTTAGCACGAAAATTCAGACAAAATTTTTAGTATGAATGACTCCATATATTAGTATAATTCAAAAAAATAATAAATCATTACATAGCAAGACCTCCAAATATGTTTTTTAGGTCTTTAAAAATCGCGCGATTTCTCTGATAAACCTTACTTTATCAAAATGAAAAAAAACAAATATTTAGCACGAAAATTCAGACAAAATTTTTAGTATGAATGACTCCATATATTAGTATAATTCAAAAAAATAATAAATCATTACATAGCAAGACCTCCAAATATGTTTTTTAGGTCTTTAAAATCGCGCTATTTCTCTGATAAACCTTACTTTATCAAAATGAAAAAAAACAAATATTTAGCACGAAAATTCAGACAAAATTTTTAGTATGAATGACTCCATATATTAGTATAATTCAAAAAAATAATAAAGCATTACATAGCAAGACCTGTAAAATAAGTTTTTCAGGTCTTTTGAAAAGCGCGGTTCGCGGAATAACCTTACTTTATCAAAATGACAAAAACCAATATTTAGCACGAAAATTCAGGTCTAATTTTTAGTATGAATGATTCAATACATCATTATAATTCAAAAAAAATAATAAATCATTACATAGCAAGACCTCCAAATATGTTTTTTAGGTCTTTAAAATCGCGCGATTTCGCTGATAAACCTTACTTTATCAAAATGACAAAAACCAATATTCAGCACGAAAATTCATATAAAATTTTTAATATGAATGACCATACATTAGTATAATTCAAAAAAATAATAAATCATTACATAGCAAGACCTGTAAATACGTTTTTTAGGTCTTTTGAAAAGAGCGGTTCCGAGAAATAACCTTACTTTATCAAAATGACAAAAACCAATATTTAGCACGAAAATTCAGATAAAATTTTTAATATGAATGACTCCATACATTAGTATAATTCACAAAAATAATAAATCATTACATAGCAAGACCTGTAAATACGTTTTTTAGGTCTTTTGAAAAGAGCGGTTCCGCGAAATAACCTTACTTTATCAAAATGACAAAAACCAATATTTAGCACGAAAATTCAGATAAAATTTTTAGTATGAATGACTCCATACATTAGTATAATTCAAAAAAATAATAAATCATTACATAGCAAGACCTCCAAATATGTTTTTTAGGTCTTTAAAATCGCGCGATTTCGCTGATAAACCTTACTTTATCAAAATGACAAAATCCAATATTTAGCACGAAAATTTAGATAAAATTTTTAGTATGAATGACTCCATACATTAGTATAATTCAAAGAAATAATAAATCATTACATAGCAAGACCTCCAAATATGTTTTTTAGGTCTTTAAAATCGCGCGATTTCTCTGATAAACCTTACTTTATCAAAATGAAAAAAACAAATATTTAGCACGAAAATTCAGACAAAATTTTTAGTATGAATGACTCCATATATTAGTATAATTCAAAAAAATAATAAATCATTACATAGCAAGACCTCCAAATATGTTTTTTAGGTCTTTAAAATCGCGCGATTTCTCTGATAAACCTTACTTTATCAAAATGAAAAAAACAAATATTTAGCACGAAAATTCAGACAAAATTTTTAGTATGAATGACTCCATATATTAGTATAATTCAAAAAAATAATAAAGCATTACATAGCAAGACCTGTAAATAAGTTTTTCAGGTCTTTTGAAAAGCGCGGTTCCGCGGAATAACCTTACTTTATCAAAATGACAAAAACCAATATTTAGCACGAAAATCCAGGTATAATTTTTAGTATGAATGATTCAATACATCATTATAATTCAAAAAAATAATAAATCATTACATAGCAAGACCTCCAAATATGTTTTTTAGGTCTTTAAAATCGCGCGATTTCGCTGATAAACCTTACTTTATCAAAATGACAAAAACCAATATTCAGCACGAAAATTCATATAAAATTTTTAATATGAATGACCATACATTAGTATAATTCAAAAAAATAATAAATCATTACATAGCAAGACCTGTAAATACGTTTTTTAGGTCTTTTGAAAAGAGCGGTTCCGAGAAATAACCTTACTTTATCAAAATGACAAAAACCAATATTTAGCACGAAAATTCAGATAAAATTTTTAATATGAATGACTCCATACATTAGTATAATTCACAAAAATAATAAATCATTACATAGCAAGACCTGTAAATACGTTTTTTAGGTCTTTTGAAAAGAGCGGTTCCGCGAAATAACCTTACTTTATCAAAATGACAAAAACCAATATTTAGCACGAAAATTCAGGTCTAATTTTTAGTATGAATGATTCAATACATCATTATAATTCAAAAAAATAATAAATCATTACATAGCAAGACCTCCAAATATGTTTTTTAGGTCTTTAAAATCGCGCGATTTATTTATTTATTTATTTATTTATTTATTTATTTATTTATTTATTTATTTATTTATTTATTTATTTATTTATTTATTTATTTATTTATTTATTTATTTATTTATTTATTTATTTATTTATTTATTTATTTATTTATTTATTTATTTATTTATTTATTTATTTATTTATAATACAATACTCTACAGGTCATAAACCCAATTACAGAGCAGGAATTGACAGAATATAATTATTAATAGATCACATTTTTTATATGAATGTTAAGCACATAAAAAGAACTTGTATTTCGTAATAGGTAACAAATTAACTAAGATAAAAAGTGAGATTTTATATCTGACAAATTGCAACTAAATATATCAAGTTCATTGACAATAGAATTTGTTACTGTACACATGGTATGGAGCGGAGAATTTTCCAGAACATTTGTGCGAGATGTATTTATATAAAAAGTATTCGGGTGTCTGGAAGAAATTCTGGGAATGCAAATATTAAACTTTTCTAATAAGGTTGGGCAGTCAATAATACTTTTAATAATTTTATAAGTTACTACTACACTATAATAATCACGCCTTCTATCGAGACTGAAAAAGTTATGCTTTTGTAGTAATTCAGAGTGAGGTGTACCTATTAGAGGATAAATGCCATCAGTTTTCAGGCTTAGCAGTTTTAAAAATCGTCTTTGAATTGCTTCTATTCGATCTATATGATACTGATAAAAGGGGCTCCACACAACTGAAGCATATTCTAACTTTGATCTTATAAAAGCATAAAATAGAGTTTTTAAGGTAGAGGTTTCTTTGAAATCACTACTGCTACGTGCAATTAATCCGTACATTCGATAGGAGGAGGATACAACATTATCAATATGCTTATTAAATGATAGTGCAGTGTCAAACGTGACGCCAAGATCAGTAAATGTTTTCGGTCGCTCAAGAGCAACGTTTTCTATTGAATAATTAAATATTAGGATATTCGTTTTTAAACTGTACGACATAACTTTACATTTATCTGGGTTTAGTGACAAGTTATTTTGATAACACCATTCAACAATCCGTGTTAGGTTTGCTGAAAGGTTCTCGCAATCACCTATCTTCTCTACGAGGCAGTATAGTTTTAGATCATCAGCATACAAAAGCAAATTTACATTTATAACATCTGCAATATCATTAATGAACATAATAAAAAGGAGGGGTCCTAGATTCGACCCTTGTGGAACACCAGAAGAAGCACTATATTCAGCAGACCTAAAACCATTAAGCTGGACATATTGCTTTCGATCCCATAGATAGGATTGAAATAGTGAAATTAAAGAAGGAGATAATCCAAAAGCTACAAGTTTGTTAAGCAGAATGCCATGATCAAGTCTGTCGAAGGCCTTAGAAAAGTCTGTGTAAATAACATCAGTTTGGGCTCTGTTATCAATAGATTCAGCAATATATTGGGTAACGGTCAGGAGGTTGGTGACTGTTGAACGACTTTTCATGAATCCATGTTGATTTATACTTATATTACAACTTACATGACGATATATAACTCGCTCTAACAGGATTTCAAAAACCTTTGCAAAGTTGCATATAATAGAGATAGGTCGATAATTTGAAATATCTTGTCTATCTCCTTTCTTGAAAATGGGACAGACCTTTGAGGATTTCCAGACCTCTGGTATTGTAGCCGATTTTAAACAAATGTTAATTAGTATGGAGAGGGGACGAGCAAGCACAGAAGAACAATCTTTTAGGACAAAAGCTGGAATATCGTCTGATCCGGTGGTCTTTTTTGGCTTAAGTGATCTTAGTGCCTCATATACTTCCTCTTCACTGAAGCTTGTAATATTTAAAAAGTGATTATTATTTATTTGTCCCAGAATTGGGTTGAAAAGGGGAAGAAATAGTATAGGACTGTTTAAAAAGATTTGCAAAACCATTTAGAATATTAGAAGGCCCCTCCAGCATTTGACCTTCAAAATTCAATACTTATGATATTTTGGAACTACCTCGTTTATTATTTATAAATGCCCAAAATCTGTTTGGGTTGTTATGTATTTCTTCCTCAGTTTTGCCTAAAAATTTCTTGTATGCAACATCAACATCATGCTTTATTTTCGCCCGAAGGTGTTTAAAATCTTCAAAGGCCTGTAAATTGCTTTCACGCTTGTATTTGCGCCAAATTCTACTTTTAGCCTGTAAATCTTTAATAATGCTACCATTGTACCAAGGAGGATATTTATTTTTGGATTTAAGTGTATATTTGGGACAGCAACGATCGAAAACATTATAAAGCTTGCCATAGAAATATGTGGATGCATCTTCTGAATTATCAAACGCTTCCAAGAAGGTCCAGTCAATAAGAGATATTTGTTCATACATTTGTAGAAAGTTGGCTCTTTTGAAGTTATAACTGTTCTGAAAACAGGATTGCAATTTACATTTGAAGTTATCCTTTATCTCTAGTATACAAGTAATATCCAAAGCAGGATGATGTCGATCTTCGGTTACAAATGGATCCAGTGATTTCTCCACATGACATTTTTTATTAAAAAAAACCAGGTCTAGGAGTCTATTAAGGTTATTAAATACAAAATTATTTTGAGAAAGATCAAAAATTTGTGAAAAATTATTAAGGGTAGTGATTTCCCAATTGGTTGCACCAGAATCCAGATAGTTAGCATAGTCGCTAACATTAAAGTCTCCTACAACGAGAACTGTATTATTATGTAATATATGCAACAATGCCAGGGCTTCAAAAAGTTGTTCAAACTCAGTTAGTGGAGTTTGAGGTGGTATGTAAATATTTAACAAATAAATATATTTATATAAAAAGATTATTTTAACAACTATGATATCAATCAATTTAAGCTGAGGAAAGTTAAAATCAGATAGATTAATTTCTACGGAAACAAAGTCTTCATGTACCCCAATAAGCACACCTCCACCTCTCGTTAAAGAAGTCTGTTCAAAATTACGATCCATCCTGTATATGTTAAAATTATCCGGAAATAATTCTAAATTGTTAATGGATGAGTCAAGCCAGGTCTCCGTTAACGCAAAAATACGATAGTTGCTTTGAATTACTGAATTTAGAATCTGGCTAGTTTTTGTCTTTAAACCTCGAGTATTTTGGTAAAAAATTGATAAGGTGTTCGTATCTTTAACGAGACCTGGCTTTGAATTTACGAGGGGAATATGAAAATTTCCCTTCAATTGCTATTCAGAAATTAACATACCATTTTTAAATTTTTTTAAGGTTTCTGCATACGAGGCGCATTTATCTTTTTCCCAGACAGCGTGATTAATATCTACATCTTTGTTAGCTAGTTTCATACAATTAGAGCATTTTTTAATGGAGGATTTACACTGATTTAATTCATGGGCACCCCCGCAAATCGGGCAAGAAATTGGTTTGCTACAGTTATGAGAGGAATGGTTAAAGTCGTTACACTTATAACAGCGGAATATATCAATGCCGTCATAAACAGCACAACTATCATAACCGACGAACAAATTTCCCGATTTGAGAGCCCGCTCATAAACTAGTTTATTAACCTGGATAATTGACTGCCAGATCTTAGGATTCTTTTTCGTAGGAAATATTTTTATTATTTTACATTCTAATTCACCTGAAAATATTTCGGGGTTACCATTTAAAAGATGTTTTCTAAGCTCATGTTCTGGGTAATTCTCTGCCATACCTACCACTCGTAGTCGAGGATGCACGCCAGCAATTTCTTTAACATCATAGGAGTCAGCCATTTTTTCTTGAACCAGTTTTCTAATTTTTTCAGTATCAGAGTGATTACAGCAACCGATAAGAATTCCTCCATCTTTAATAGTCTTAACCTTTGCCAATTGAAGATTTTCAGCTGTTGGATCAATATGTCGCAAAATATCAGTCTTTGTTTTTGATATTTCCTGATTAGTTTTTGGACGAATAATTATAGCTGGGTTTGACTTATCTTTCAATATATCTGAATACTTCCGTTGTTCAAAAGTAGGCACGTTTGTGGCAGCCTTTACAACGTCACATTTCATAGATGTAACATGATTGTTTATTGTAGAAACAGCAGTATCTAGTTTAGTTTCGATAACTTTATGCAAACGATCTTCATTTATTACAATGCATGACTTTATACAATCTGAGCATTTCCAGGACAGCCCCGGTACATTCTGCAATATTTCTATTAAGTTGTCGATTTTTGTAATGCAGATAACATGAAACAAGTTTTTGCAGCCTTCACAAGTAATGCTAGGTCTCGTTCTGCTGATCGCTGAAAGACACGTTCCACAATTAACCATTATGAAAAAATCATATTAGAGAACTATTCAATTTTCATTAACGGCTTTTTGTTTGGGCACAGATAATTCACAAACTAAGCACTTCACAATTTTTTACTATTTTTAGTGCACCTTTTCCAACAAAAAAACCAATTTACATCGGAGCGCGATGTGACGGCAAACCGACACAATACAATGTATTGTGTATGCGATTTCGCTGATAAACCTTACTTTATCAAAATGACAAAAACCAATATTTAGCACGAAAATTCAGATAAAATTTTTAGTATGAATGACTCCATACATTAGTATAATTCAAAAAAATAATAAATCATTACATAGCAAGACCTGTAAATACGTTTTTTAGGTCTCTAAAATGGCGCGATTCCGCGGATAAACATTACTTTATCAATATGACAAAAACCAATATTTAGCACGAAAATCCAGGTATAATTTTTAGTATGAATGATTCAATACATTATTATAATTCAAAAAAATAATAAATCATTACATAGCAAGACCTCCAAATATGTTTTTTAGGTCTTTAAAATCGCGCGATTTCGCTGATAAACCTTACTTTATCAAAATGACAAAAACCAATATTTAGCACGAAAATGTAGATAAAATTTTTAGTATGAATGACTCCATACATTAGTATAATTCAAAAAAAATAATAAATCATTACATAGCAAGACCTCCAAATATGTTTTTTAGGTCTTTAAAATCGCGCGATTTCTCTGATAAACCTTACTTTATCAAAATGAAAAAAACAAATATTTAGCACGAAAATTCAGACAAAATTTTTAGTATGAATGACTCCATATATTAGTATAATTCAAAAAAATAATAAATCATTACATAGCAAGACCTGTAAATAAGTTTTTCAGGTCTTTTGAAAAGCGCGGTTCCGCGGAATAACCTTACTTTATCAAAATGACAAAAACCAATATTTAGCACGAAAATCCAGGTATAATTTTTAGTATGAATGATTCAATACATTATTATAATACAAAAAAATAATAAATCATTACATAGCAAGACCTCCAAATATGTTTTTTAGGTGTTTAAAGCCTTGGTTTCTTTGAACACTCCGTCGCGGTGAGCGGACAGTCCGTCGACCGCTGAGGACAGCAATTTTCGCCCGAGGTGGTTTGTTAAAAAATTTAGAAAATGATACTTTCTCTAGGTCTGTACGTGCTGTTTATGTATTATGAATGTAAACGAAAGGTACTAAAATGGATGCAAATAAATTGTTTGCGTTGTTATTATTGTTGGAAGAGGAAGAACAAGAGGAACTGGCAATTGCAACCGTCAAAGTTTCCAATAAGCCAGTGGATGAGTTGTTTTTGTGTCGCGATATAGAAGGTGCCTTTAATATCATTGTGCGGCGGAGGTTTTTTGGAAATGAAACCAAATTTAGGGAGTATTGTAGACTTTCTACAGATCTTTTTGAATTCGTGTTGAGTTTTATAAAGGACATAATTTCCAAGAAATCTAAAAATAACGTCATGATGTCATCTGTATGTGTGAATTTGTCACTCATTGTTTTAAAATTAATAACAATATAGTCTCCGCACACGCCGACGATTCCGCTGATATCAAACTCAACAGATATCAACCGACTCTTCGCGACAAATCAGCGGCATGACGCCGTCCTGCTCAGCTAAGCGGATTCAAGAAAACCATTCCCATTTAAATACTCTGGTTGGATAAAATCGTCAAAACGCGACGGTTGACGGACTGCCCGCTCACCGCGACGAAGTGTTCAAAGAAACCAAAGCTTACAATGGCGCGATTCCGCGGATAAACATTAATTTATCAAAATGACAAAAACCAATCTTTAGCACATAGCATAATTTTTTGTTTATTCAATTAACAAAAACTTAATGAATATTTGGTATAAAAATTATATTTATAATCGCATTGTAAATGTGTTTGTTTCTTCCCCGTCTTTGTGTAAGATTATCTTATTTTAATTAATAATTCAAATTGAATTAATCCATTTTTTCAATAAATACACTAATATTTATTTATTTCTAAACTTTCATGATACTAAAGTCCACTAAAACCAAATATTTTGCCGAATAGCAACATCAAAACATTTGGGGACCGCCGCGCGGTTTGTCTGCTAGTTTGTCTGCTAGCTTCAGCCTCATGACAATGCCCTACCTTAAAATGCCACTCACTGCCCTTCTTTAAAAACTAGTTTCTATTTTTTTATTTATCTATACACATTTACATCCCTGTCCTCCACGTGACCTGCCACGTGCCTATGTGTCCTTTCTTATTTTGTAATTTCCTTATTATGAATTGCCTAACTGACAACTGACGTAAATTAAGATAGTGCTTTAAATTTCACAATTATTGAAAACACATTTTTTAAACACCTTGTAACTTTGTAATTATTCACTTTAGACCCCAAATATGTGATAGTTGGTTGGACTTAGCTCATAAAAGGCATTAAAAATATGTAAAATGTATTTTTGCTTCCATGCATAGGTATGAATCACTCTGTTTAGATTTCACTTTTAAAGTTATGTGAAGTGAATGTCGTGTGTTAGGGAGCTCCAATAAATCATGAATTTAAACAAATAATATAATTTTAAAAATTACTAACTATAAAGTGTACAGTGAGTGCTACAGAATAAATAATTTGCTATCAAACTTTCATGCACGTAATAGCCAAAAAGTCCATACATGAGATATTTAAGCAAATAAAAATCTACTTAAAACCAGTTTAATTTAGTTTGATAAACTCTAATCGGGACAATTTAGTGAACACAAAAAAAAAACAGAAAAACAAAAACTAAACTGTGTACAAATAAACTTTCCATTCCATCCTTAAAATAAATATCCAAGAACATAACAATTAGCTAATTTTTTATTTGTCTTACTGTAAAATTATCCATTTGCTAATTAGCCCCTTCTTACAGAACTTGGCACAAACATTTTTAATTTTGACATAACTTTTTTTAAATGATGGAAAAACAAAAATGTCTTTTCGACAAACATGGAAAAATCGTGGGTAAACAACTCTAACTTTGTTTCATAAACATTTGCACTTGGAGGTGCTAACTTCACAGACCTCATATTTTTATTGATAAAAATACAATTGGAGCCCTACCCATTAGCGTACCAAGTGTACTGATAAATTCGCTACTGATAATATCTATTCAATATTCTTTGTGTAATTGTATCATTTAAGTAGGTACTTATGTTTAGGCTGGATTTAAACCAGTATTGTTATGCAGTGTGTCTAATAACAATGTATTTTCAAACAAGTTGATATTATTTATTAAATATCTAAATTAAAACAAGTTTTAAAAATTAAATATTTAAAAAAACCTCGAAAAAAACTGACTTTAAAATCATGCAGATACCATCATCACATGTTAAGCAAATTTATATGAGACCACCCCTGAGGTACCCCCTTACTAACAAAAAAGAATCAGAAATCGGACAAGGTGGTCAAGAATGATCGCTAAACATACATAAAAAATTAAGAGTTTGAGAATTTTCTGATGGATCCAATTATTAGATTTTGACCAAATTTATATGGGACCACCCCTGAGGTACCCCATTTCAAACAAAAAAGAATCATATAAATCGGACAAGGTGGTAAAGCATTATCGCTAAACATACATAAAAAATAAAGATTTTCTCATGGACCCATTTATTAGATTTTAACCAAATTTATATGGGACCACCCCTGAAGTACCCCCTTTGTAACAAAAAAAGAATCATTGAACTCAAACACCGTGTTAAAGAATTATCTCTGAACATACATAAAAAAATAATATTATGACGAATTGAAGTTGGTTAAAAAAACTGTTAAAGTTATGAGACTTATTTCACTCGAATTTACCAATAGTCAAAAATTATTTAAGTACATAAGTACACTAAAAGATATACCTTTAATCTTACTTACCCTTTTGACAGACAATGCAAGAGTGCTCTAGAGGATGGTCCTTACTACAATTCTTATAAATCTCTTCAATATTGCTACATGATTGCATCAAATAGTTTGGATTATCATTATTTTCACTTTTCAATGTCGGTAAATCACAATGTGAAGTTAAAAGTTCACTTTCATATTCACAAACCTCTTGTTTTATATCACTGATATCTGCCACTTTAACTTCTGTAGTGTTTTCAATATTTGTAGAAAACATTTGATCATATTCAGCGTCAGCCACTAAATCAGGGTCAATTTTTAATGGAAATTCCGAACGTTGCTCAATTTTAGGCACTTCACATTCTTGTTTAAATTCATCAACACTTATCAATTTTTCAGTTACTTGAGATTTAAAAATACTGACCATATTACTAAGCTCAACCTGATCATCATTTTTAAACTTTTCGGTTTTTATAGATAGTGTTTGGCAATTAATAAGAACTGCTTCGGTTTTAATATCATGTTCATAAATTTCGCAGTATTCTTGTTTTATATCCATCTTTTTACGATTGTAAAAAACGATCACTACAGTCAACTAAGAAACTAAATAATAATATAACAAATACATTTCAAGTACATTACAAAATCATAAAAATATAAACAACATAACCCTACTATGTAGTTCTTCTCTTTTTATCATGTCAATTGTTGCCCATTGATTTATATATTTATATAGATTGATCATCTATACGTAAATAAGGTCTGTATTCACCTATATCAAGCTAGCGGGCACTTTGTGGCGGCACCATTCAAGACCTGACGGGTTTTTTGTAGCTTTTTTGGTATGCTATTTGCAAATTTGTAGCTTTGCCCAGGTCCGAAAAAACAGCGGATCCGCTAGCTTGAATTTCCATAAATTCCATAGTAGCAGCACAGATTCAGACACAGCTGGTTTTTCGTAACTTTTTTGTAGCTTTTTTGTTACGCTAGTCTCCCTTTTGTAGCTTGTACTGAACTTGAGAAAAGCGCGGATCCGCTAGCTAAGCGGATATTTGTAGCGGCACCAGCTCGGACCAGGGGGTCGATT
Organism: Psylliodes chrysocephalus; assembly: GCA_927349885.1. Taxonomy (NCBI): domain Eukaryota; kingdom Metazoa; phylum Arthropoda; class Insecta; order Coleoptera; family Chrysomelidae; genus Psylliodes; species Psylliodes chrysocephalus. Next base: position 84,581,597 of record OV651814.1, read on the forward strand.
CTCGACTTTTATTCCCATGGGAAAATAAAATTTTCCCATGGGAATTCAGTTTTCGTATTCTCGGCATAAGCGGTGGAATATTTTCCAATGAGAAGTATGGGAAAATATTCCCCTGCTTGCAAGCATTGGAAATTGTGTTTTCCAATGGGAATTGTACTAGAGTTTGCGCATTAAAGTCGAAAATTTGACGAAAGACCACGCGAAAGACTAAGACATAACCAAAGATTATTGGATATCTTGGATTTTTGGTGAAATTGTAGTTAAAACATGTTTTTTGTGTATTTATAAATTGATATTATTTTATTTATGTGGGTATATTATTTTTACCTCTCTTTCACTAAGAAACTGATTTTCTTAAATTAGTTAGAAATTGTGGGAGCTGCTAAGGGACTGGCAAATAGGTAACACAAATTGAGAAATTTGTAGTAAATTTAATAAGACCTTTTCAAAAATTTTATTATTTCCGTTAACGAAAGAATTTCTTATATATATAGTTTCTCGAAACTTTCGTTGCTCTTCTATACAAAAGCTACTTTTTCTTTTTTCAATATGTGAAAAGAAAAACTAAAAATAACTCGATAAGTTTTAATTATACATAATCGAATATTTTCACTTGTCCTCGGTCAAGCTAGCGATTGCTCGGCACGGCATCTGCTCCAGCGCAGAGGCTCGGCAGGTAATCGGTTACCCAAAAACCACAACAAATACAAATAATACCAACAGTAAATTTTAAAATATCTTTAATGTTATTGGTTATTTCGAAATATTCGTGAACTTAATATCAGACATACGTGAAACTATTATTTCCATGGGAATGTCTATTCCGACAAGTTCGAGAATTGCATAACCTATTACCATGGGAATATAAGTAGTGGAATCTTTTCCCATGGGAAATTTTTCCAATGAACTCGAGAATCGAGCCCCTGGGGTAGTATTATCGAGTCACGAATATAGATTCGCATGCGAGATTTATGATTTGTCTCACTTGGTTTTCGTTCAACAAAGTGAGACACATTGTAAAACACGTATGCGAATATCGGTATTCGTGATTCGAGAATACTACCCCAGGGGGTCGATTCTCGACTTGTAGGAACCTTTTCCTATAGGAATTTGTGACACTTTCCTATATGTAGGAAAATGTCATAAATTTTCGATGTATATAAAAATGTCAAAAATTCCTATAGGAAAATATTCCTACGAGTCGAGAATCGACCCCCAGGGGTAGTATTCTCGAATCACGAATACCGACATTCGCATACGTGTTTTACAATGTGTCTCACTTTGTTGAACGAAAACCAAGTGAGACAAATCATAAATCTCGCATGCGAATCTGTGTTCGTGACTCGAGAATACTACGTACCCCAGGTCTTGAATGGTGCCGCCACAGAGTAGTGATGTAAGAATACGTATCCGAAAATCCGTTGAATCCGAATATTAAAAGGATCCGGATATTCCGGAATCAATAGTGTAAATTCGAATACGAATTCGGCATCAAAAAGGACAAACAAAATCGTAATACACGAATCTAATGCTGCATGTTCTGTGTTATGACAGAGCCGATTGCGGGTTTTGCGGTTTGCGGGTGGCAGCCGATACGAAATCAGAATTCGGAATCGTCTAGCGTTGTTGCAATTCATAATTTTTGTATATTTATTTCTTTAATAAATTCCCTTTTTCCTTTTATCAATATTTTTAATTAAAACCACTTTATTCCTTTTATATTTTATTCTTTTCAACATACAATTTTATGAACTTCAACCCTTCTTCTTCCGTAGAGCAAAGATGAAGCTATTGACAGTTCTTGATGACAAGTGACATGACATGCCTGACATAGTGGGTTTTTAGCGATTCACTCAACACCCCCCCTCGCTAAAATCCCGCATGCTCAATAAGCTTCTAAACTTAACAAATAAATGATAACTAAGTGCCTTTGTCAGTATGTCTGCCACTTGATTACATGTGTCTATATAAACTAAATTAATGCAGTTCTCTTCAACTTTTTCACAAATAAACTTATACTTAAGATCGATATGCTTGACTCTTTTGTTGTTGCTAGGATTTTTAATTATTGAAATAGTTCCCTGATTATCTTCAAATATGGTAATGGACTCTATATTTATGGAAAAATCTGTTAAAAGTTTTTGAAGCCATAGACCTTCACATACAGCTCCTGTAAGAGCTACTAACTCAGCCTCGCAGGTTGAAAGTGTTACGCAGTGTTGTTTTCTTGTTGCCCAAGTAACAATATTATCAAATATCTTGTAAAAATACCCTGATACTGATCTGCGATCAATAGAATCCCCTCCCCAATCAGCATCAACAAAACATACCAATTCAGTTCCTTCAGGTCTACGTTTATATTCAATTCCAATAGATGCAGTACTTTTCAAATACTTTAAAACTCTTTTTAAGTGATTATAAGTATCATCTGAAGCTCTATCTTGATAGCGACTAAAAAAATTTAAAGCAAAACAGATATCAGGCCGCGTTCCCAACATTAAATACATTAGACTACCAACTAAAGATCTAAAGGGTTGTTTAGTTAAAATTTTTTCGTCTGTACAAATATCAAGTTTAAGTTTAGGATCCATTGGTATATTTGAATTTCTGCAATTGTCCATACCAAATCTATTTAAAATACTTTCTATATAACTTGTCTGACTTATTTTTAAAATGCCTAATTCCCTATTATAGTCAATTTCAAAACCTAAAAAGTTTTTTAATTTCCCCTTTATTTTAATTCTAAATTTTGAAGTTAATTTTTCTATTATAATATTTATCAAATTTATATTTTTCCCAGCAATAACAATATCGTCTACATACAGAATTAAAAATACTTTTTCTACATCATTAGAGAATATATATAAACAAAAATCATTTTCTGATCTTATAAAACCGATTTCCAATAAGTAGGTATTTATCTCAGAATTCCAACACCTGGATGATTGTTTTAATCCATAAAGGGACTTCTTTAACTTAAAAACCTTTTTATTATCACAATATACACCCTTTGGTGGATAAATATAAACATCTTTATTTATTTTTGCATTTAAAAAGGCTGACCTTACATCCAGTTGTTGAAAGTGAAATGATAATTGATTTCCTATAATTAATAACAATCTAATTGCAGTCATGCTTGCTACTGGTGAATACAAATCATTATAATCAATATCATTTTGTGCAAATCCTCTTACAACTAACCGTGCCTTGTATTTATCATTTTCATTGTCCTCCAATCTTTTATAAGCATATACCCATTTTGTATCTATGATTTTACTGTCCTGTGGTTTTTCTACAATCTCCCAAGTATCGTTTTTTGATAGCGACTCTAACTCTATTTTCATAGCTTTCTTCCATTTACTCCTATCATCCCTATACTCAATTTCATCAAAACTCTGTGGTACATCATCAATAAATTGCATTGCATTAAGAGCCATATATAATTGATAATCGTCATATCTTGCAGGTGGTTTTGTTTGACGTTTACCCTGTCTAGAATCATTTTCATTATCTATATCACCTGTATTATTTTCACCCTCTATATTATTTCCAGTAATATTATCTAAACCTTTCAAATCTGATCCTATATTTTCATCTGTATCATTTCCCTCAATTAGTAATTCTGCATTATTTTTGTTGTAATAGAAGCAACTTTCATCAAATTTTACATCCCTAGAAATTAAAATGTTTTGCCTTTTAACATCCCATAATCTATAACCGTTTGTTGTATATCCTACCATAATACATTTTTCAACTTTAGAGTCAAATTTATTTCTTTCCTCTTTTCTCAAATGACTGTAAGCAATAGTCCCAAAAATCTTTAAATTGTTAACATTAGGTTTACGATTATACCAAACTTCTGCAGGAACTTTATCTTTTAACTGATCTGTTGGTGACCTATTTATAACATAATTTACATTTAGAATAGCTTCATTCCAAAGCTCTCTTGGTACCCCTGAATTGTTTATAATTGCCCTAGCTTTTTCCACCAGGCTCCTATTCCACCTTTCTGCTTTACCATTCTGTTGCGGTGTATAAGGAACCGTGTGAACTTGAATAACCCCATTTTGTTTACAAAATTCACGAAATTCGTTTGATATATACTCCCCCCCATTGTCACATCTCAATTTTGAGATTGGAAAACCAAACATGGACTTTGTCATCAGAAAATATTCTTTGAATTTAGAAAAAGCCTCACTTTTATATTTTAAAGTATAAACTGATGTAAAATTGGAGAAATCATCAATGAAAGTGATAAAATACTTACTGCCATCATATGCAGCAGGCGTTATTGGTCCACATATGTCCGTATGGACTATTTCCAACAATCTACTACTCCTATGTCTAGAACCAAAAGGTTTTCTCGTCATTTTTCCAGCTGTACAAGCTTCACAAAATTCTACTGGTGAAAATTTAACATTACCTATACCTTCAACCATATTTTTATTTATTAATAACTTCAAACTATTAAAATTTAAATGAGCAAACCTTTGATGCCATCTTTCGAACTCATTACTTTTAACATTTACATTGTGACACTCATTTTTAATGACATCATAAGTTATCTCATATAAACAATTTCTCTTTCCCAAACTTATTATTTCATTTTTATAAATAAACTTGACTAAACCCTCTTCAAAAATTATTTTTATGCCTGCCATTTCTAGTTTTTTGACAGATAGCAAATTCTTTCGTAAATCTGGTATGTATAACACATTTTTAATATTACAATTTATTTTCTTCTCCCCAACTGTACTTATAACATTAATATTGCCTATCCCAATGGCTAATAAAAATTTTCCATTCTTTGCAACTGAAATTTCAATTGGTTTATTTAAAATAACAAAATCCGAAAATAGTTCTTTATTATTTGTCATATGATCAGTACACCCAGAGTCTATAAAGAATGTGACCTGACTATTATTAACGGTTTCACTTTCACAGTTAAATAGTAAATTTTCGGTATTGAAACAAATATTTGAAAATTCCTCAGATATGTCACTGACCTGATTATCTTGTCCCTCTTGTTCTGTGAGATTACTAGTTGAATAATTCCTACCTTGTACTTCTCCATTGTATCTACCCCTAATTGTAGAACCTCTTCCTCTGTTTGTTACAAAATATCTACCTCTATTTTCAGCAGAATCTCGTCCCCTATTATAATATTGACCTCTGTAGTTTTGGTATTGCCCTCTGTAGTTCTGACTTTGCATATGTCTTCTAGGATTTTCATTTCTATAATATCCCTGATTGGAAAGACTTGTCAGAGCCCTGCATTCTCTCTTAAAATGTCCAACTTTCCCACACCTGTAGCATCCTCCTTCACTTTCGATATTAAACGCTGTTGGGTCTACACCCTCATACTGTCTTTTCCCTAAATTTCTCTTTTCTTCTTCACTTATTAGTTTTTTCTTCACATTTTCATATGTTAATACCTCATCTGGTAAATTTTCTATAACTGTCGAAACCATTTCGTATGATTTTGGTAGGGTAAGTAATAAATTACAAATGATATCCTTTTCTTCTACCTTTACACCTGTAGCCTTCAATTGTCTGATTACCTCTTGATAAATTTCTGCAACGATTCTCCTTCTTTTAGTTTCATTTGTAACAATTTTTTCTTTAAATAAAGTTGCCCTGGTAACCCTTTCTTTTCAAATTTCTCTTCCAGCGTTTTCCACATGTAATATGCTGTAGTTTTATCTCTCAAACATTCCAAAATTGAATCGGCAACACATTGAATAATTAACGATTTTGCCTTATTGTCATTTTTGCTAAATGTTGCCCTTGCATTTGCGTCAAGCGAGTTAATATTAGTTTCTATTGTTATATATTCCAAAGATCCATTTTCTGCAAGAATTATTTGCATTCTAAACTTCCAATTGTGAAAATTTTCACCTGTTAGTGGTTCGATGTTGTATTTTAATCCATGTGCGGAACTCATTGTTATTCTTTCCTTAAATTATTTCTTCGATCTCAGCTGCTGGGCACATAACCTTTTGTATATTTATTTCTTTAATAAATTCCCTTTTTCCTTTTATCAATATTTTTAATTAAAACCACTTTATTCCTTTTATATTTTATTCTTTTCAACATACAATTTTATGAACTTCAACCCTTCTTCTTCCGTAGAGCAAAGATGAAGCTATTGACAGTTCTTGATGACAAGTGACATGACATGCCTGACATAGTGGGTTTTTAGCGATTCACTCAACAATAATCGGTTAGTCGGTATGCACTGCATATTTTAAAGGTAACATGAAGTTATATAAATAATATTCAGTTACAGAGAAATTTTGTTTCTGATATTATGATAAAAAACAAAATATTTGAGATTTGTCTTGTGTTTATTATTCTAAAACATTAAAAGCTCCTGTTACTTCACTCTCAATCATAAATTCTGCTAGGGTTGACAACACTGTCCGGTTCCGATTCCCAAGGTCGCGGTGTATTTACGGTTGCGTATTATTATGATTTCACACACGGAATAGGTCTTTTCCTTTGCATCGAAAGTGTAGCACTGAGCTACACCACTTCTGAAAATATCGTTCCATTTATACAAATTGTATGGATGGAACAATATTTTCAGAAGTGACGCAGCTCAGTGCTACACTGTCGATGCAAAGGAAAAGACCTATTATGGATACGTATCCGGATGATGAATCCGAATATCTCTTGGTTCCGAATACGTATTATCCGAATACTAAAAAGATACGGATATTCACAACACTACCACAGAGTGCCCGCTAGCTTGATATAGGGTCCTATGATTGAACGTTTATGTTATCCATAACGTACATGTTATGCCGAATTTTAAAAGTAACGAGGCAAGTTCGGATGATGGAACACTGTTAAATTAGAAGATAACAGGCGGAAAATAACAGTAATGTGTTGGAAACCGTTTTTCATCATACGAACTTGCCTAATTACTGTTAAAACTGAGCCTAACATGTACGTTACGGATAACGTAAACGTTCAATCATAGGACCCATAGGGTGCTATGATTGAACGTTTACGTTATCCGTAACGTACATGTTAGGCCAAATTTTAAAAGTAACGAGGCAAGTTCGGATGATGGAAAACTGTTAAATTAGAAGATAACAGGCGGAAAATAACAGTAACGTGTTGGAAAAAGTTTTACATCATACGAACTTGCCTCATTACTGTTAAAACTCGGCCTAACATGTACGTTACGGATAACGTAAACGTTCAATCATAGGACCCATTGCTTCTATTTAAACATACAGTGTTTTATAATGACGTCATTAATCGACAATTTGGTAATAACGTATTACAGAAACAGGTTTGAGAAACTAGGCTATCCTGTTTACAGTATAATGTCCTTGACTACGCTCAGCTACTGACACAAAAGGGGCGTTTGATTTGAAACTCGATCGAGCAAGCGTCGAGGAGACCGAGAAGTGATGACGTCACAATAGAGCATTGAATTAAATCAAATAAAACAGAGTAAAAAACATAACCTCGCTTTTTTGTGATTCTTGTTTCTGGTTTGTAGGTTAAAATAGTGAGCAAAAAGTAAAGAAAATGGAAAAACTTTTAATAATAAGGGGTAATGGCCCTGAAATGCAGCATTTATCACAAATGCCCGCTTCGCTCTCATACTCCATGACTGTGATTACCGGTGATTAGATCTGGACAGAAAAAATATATTTTCCAAACACACATTTTGTGTTTTTTTATGATGAATAATTTTAGCTTTAAGACAAAAGCGGCTAAGTAATTTGTTGACTTCTGTCTGGTCTTTAATTTTGAGATTCAAATTTGTAAGTTAATTAAAAAGAGATAGGTAGAGACAAAGACAAATTTCTCCCTCTTCTCGATCTTTCTGCTCTGAGAACATCGAGCTCGCTCTATGTTCTCGCTCCAAAGCGAAACAAACACTTTAGGGATCTCTCGGAGTGTCAATTCAAACACTTTTGAAGCGCTCGGAGATCTCCGATGATCAAATCAAACGCACCAAAAAATCGAAGGTCTTTTGACATTGACATTTGATTTTGTTGTCATTTTTTGTTGGTTATCAGAAAAAGTTATTGGCACTTGGCACTTATTGGTTTTTAAAATTAATACAGCAAGGGCAGAAGTCACACACATCGATGTCGCACATTTATTTTTGTTTATTTCATTGTTTAAACCTTCGATTAAGCTTCTGTTAAAATGATGGATGTGAAACAAGAACCTTTCCTAGAACCTTTCCAACTGAATGTTGATGAAATAAAACAAGAAATTAACGATTGTGAAGAGCATATACTTGATCAACGTTTGGATTATGTTCGCGATTACGAAAACCTGCAAAATGTGACTATAAATATTAAAAAAGAACGTAAAGTGACTGATTTGTACGAGAGCCTCAATGATGTCAAGCAAGAACCTTTTGAATTTGTCCATGTTAAAAGTGAGACTGAACTTGCGACTTTGGTGCCTACGCATTATGATTTACCGACGTTGAAAAATGAAAGTACTGCTCATCCAAGCTATTTGTATCAACCAAGCAACAATAAACATGCAAAAAGGATATACAATTCATTAAAAGATACGGGCATACATGTTTCTAAGATAAGAAGGAAGATAAATCCTTGCCCTGTGGATAAAAAAAGTAAGTACTTTTGCATTTATTTATGACAGTAGGTTAATTATTATTTATTAAAGGTGGATATATTTTATTTTGATGTTTACTTTTAAAACTTTATTCTAAAACATTTACACCTATTATTTTTTACTAATAAATAAATGGTAGGTATTATAATACTGAGTCTTCAACAATACCATTATTCTGTGTGACTAAATTATTGATGTCATCAGTTGGTTTAAAGCACTACTAAAATATTGTACTGACTTCTTGAAAGGTGAACATATGTTTTGTGGTCGCGAATTTAACGCAAAGTTAAGTGGTTAAAACTCGAAAGTTAAATGTGAAATTAGTATCAAATTGTACATAAAGAAATAATTTATCAAAATATATTGCTATGAACAGTAAGTGACTTTAAACTTTGTCATAAAGTGCATTTAATCCAAACTATTTGTAAATCATAGCTGGTAATTAATAAAAGAAAAAATAAAAAAACGTTAATGACTTTTTGATAATAAATATTGATACTACATCTTTTATTCAAATAATCAGTAGCGGAACACAATTTATAAAAATTACATATAGAATGGCAATTTAATTAAAATTTGATGCTACTTATTAGTTAAACAAAATGGAAGGGCAATTTTAAATGCTGTAAAAATAAATGCACTAATTTAATATGTATAGTTTGTTTGGATATATTCCATCCTTCTTGCTTAGAAAGAAAAAAAGGTTATCACTCTATTGAGGGCTATAAAATATATTGTTCTGAGATATGTAAGCAAAAACTGATTATATTCGGTTGGGATGAAATATATAAGCTTAAGAATATTGTTAATGAAAAGAATCTTGATTTAGATAGAAAAGATTATGAAAAACAAGAACAAATCGAAGAATTACAATTAAAAATCAAGGTGCTAGAAAGTAGAAAGTGTAAATCGGGAAAAAGACAACTATATAAAGCGGCTAAAGAAAAAGACTCAGGACTTTGAAATTAGAGTTTGAGTTAGAAAGCAGAGATGCACAGAATTTAAAGAATCAAATGGGCCATTCCTATCAATAAGGGCAGTTTGCCCAAGTAAAAATTCAACAAAAAGTTTTTTTTTGTTTGTTTGATCTGTGTTATGTCATCAGTGATGAATAAGAAACTATGTTCATGTATCAGCAGTTCTTAAAAGTTACTTATTCTCTCAAAAAAAAAATAACAAAAAGTCCACGTTAGTGACAAATGATATTCATGTTAATGACATTTTTGACTTGAATTAAGAAATTAAATAAAGTAACATAGAGTTTATTACTGATTTTGGAAAATTGATGTGGCACTTGTAAAGATTTATTTTATCCAGCTTTAATATATATAAAAATCTGATGTGTCCAACACATGACTTTCCTATCTAGTTATTATAGGGTTTTCCGGTTATTTTGTACAACCTATTGCAGCACCTCTATAAATATTTAGAGGATAAACTAAATATATACATTTTCCCATACATCTACCTCGAAACATTTTTCTATAGATATTCATTGAAAACGAAAATACTGAAAATTTTAAATTTAGCACTCTTCCAATTTTTCCATTACGGTCCATTTTAGAAAAATCATATATAAACAAAAATTATAGAGATCGATATCGCAAACCACTTTTAGTTCAACAATTTTCATAAAAATCAGAATTTTGCACATTTTATCAACTTTCTCGAATACGAACCATTTCAGGAAATTTTGACCTAAAGCAAAAATTATAGATAATTATATTAGAAGTAACTTTTATTTGAACAATTTTCTTCTCCAAACATAAATAAGAGACATATTTCATAAAATATAAAAACCGCCTCTCTCCGACTTTGTCCAAAATTTAATCTTTTTACGTCAGGCCGAAATAAAACTTAAGTTTAAAATTTAATATTTTTTTCTTTATCCGTTTTTGAGTTTTTTTCAAAATTCCAAATTTACACATTTTCTCAAATATCTCGAATACGGTCCATTTTAGAGAAATTATGTATAAAATAAAAATTATAGAGAATTATATTACAAACAACTTTTATTTGAACAATTTTTATAAAAAAATATTTTTTTTATTTTGTCAAATTTCTCGAATACGGACCATTTTAGGAAAATTTTGTATAAAACAAAAATTATAGATTAATATTAGAAGTAAATTTTATTTAAAGAATTTTCTTCTCCAAACGTAAATAACAGATATATTCCATAAAATATAAAAATGACCACCTATAAAGTACCCCCCCAGATGTTCCGACTCTGCCCAAAAACTAATAATTTCTAACCATTTCATTGGAGGATGAAATAAAGCTTAAGTTTAAAATTTGGTGTTTTTTTGTGTATCAGTTCATGAGTTATGGTGGCGCCCCCCCCCCCCCCCCCCACACACACACACAGACTGTTACGGGTTTTATTCTCCCTAAATCTATTCCAGTCTAAAATTACCCTAGTTTACACTACTCTGAACTATTCTAACCTATCCTATTTCCTAGCCTACCCTATTGTAAATTATTCTAAACTTACACTACGCTAAACTAGGTTTTTCTATTCTAACCTAATCTAAATTATTCTAACTTATTCTAATGTCTATCCTACCCTCGATCCTACCCTATCCTAAATTAGTCTAAGCTATCATACCTATTCCTATTCTACACTTAACTATTTACACTATTCTACTTCTAATCTATCCTACGCTTAACTATTTACACTATTCTACTTCTAATCTATCCTACGCTTAACTATTTACACTATTCTACTTCTAATCTATCCTACGCTTAACTATGTACACTATTCTACTTCTATTTAATTCTAACTTAAGCTACTCTAATTACTAAACTAATCTATTACTTACCTATTCTACTATAACCTATGCTAATCTCTTTAGTTACCTTTCAATTTAAGAGTGTGCCGTATATAAATGTATACAAATCAATAAAATGGGTCCATTGAATAAATTCATAAAATATCCATTTTTATCAAACATATTTTGTAGTAAAATATAAAATAATGTTTTGTAATAGAGTATAATCTCACCTGGAATAATTAATACCTTAATAAATAATTTATAATGTAAGTAAATATATTTCGCTACTTTGAACAATAACTCTAGCTCATTTAATTACTAAAAAGCTTTATTTTTATTGTTTACATGTCAATTTTAACTCCTTCAGATGTCAGATTCTTCTAAATATATAAATAATGACCACAGTCTTACCAGAAATTATCCTATTACCCTTTTGTAGTCAGGGCCTTCTTGCTAAGACATTG